>JAUZTA010000031.1:14819803-14831065 GCA_034780835.1 Ctenochaetus striatus
TTTCTTTGTACATTGCTGTGAACCACTCATTTAAGTATTTCAGTTAAATTTTTTCAGCACAATGTAAAACTTTTGCATTTTTGAAGTTTGCATGAGACAGGTAATTATTCACAGTGAAGGTCACTTATCTTTAGTGTGAAGGCTGCATTATTACTTCCTCTGGCTTTGTGACTTTCGTGACCTTCCTTTACAGCTCAGTCCAGATTGACAACCTGATTAACTAGATGTTTTTCCCAGTTTACTCGATGCTTGGTTGTTGCACATGATTGGCTATATAAGACTTTTCTACTCTAAAGGCTTTGAGTGGTTTTGTCTTTTCTCTTATAACAACTCTGGCAGCCTTATATAAAAGTGGTAAGACATTTTGTAAACCAAACTTCGAATACAGCTGCCACTGCCTTTGTATTTTGGATATCATACAACTTGTATGACACACAGTTACCAAATTAACAGGATCCTCATCCTCACATCATTGTCCTATTTGTTTATCTTCTCGTTTCAGTTTTGACAACATGACCTTGGAATACAATGCTGTTTGGCTGCCAGCTGTCAAACATAGACGGTCTAAGGTTGCCACAAGTGAACGCTCCACCCAAAAGGCTCAAAAACACACCATGTTTTCATTTTCATTAGCGCTGTTAGAAGACTATCAGATCTTTACAGGCTGATTCTTCTGTTGTACTGAAACGCATGAATACTGGCTGTCTCCACTGCAGGAAAAAGCTGCTGTATGCTTAAAAGTGTTGGTAGTAAAGTACATATAATTCATAATAAATGTCTTACAACATACAAAAACACTGACTCCAAAGCCCTTGAAAATAAAAAAAATCCCCTCTGAGTTTAAACACTGAACAAACCTGATATTTCCTTCAGCAGATCAAATATGGCTTTTGTAGCTTCCTGCTGCTCCCAGTTGACTTGGCTCCTCTGGCTCTGGGAATCCTCCCCTCTGGACAAAGTGCCTTGGTCCTTCCCTTTAGTCTTTGTTGCTCCACTTGACAGCTTGGAATTTATTTTCTCCTTTTTATTTGACTTAGCGGTGAAACAACGCCACGAGAGGCCATCGGTGCAATCCTCCTGTAAACCTCCGTTCTGGCTGCACTGCGTCGCTGCGTCTGACTCGAGCAAGTCTTCATCACCGGCGCTTTTTGTTGAGGCCAGAGACTCTTGTGACCTGGATCGAGTCAGTCCTTTGAAAATATTTTTAAACTGAGAGGTTAAGGTATTATCAGAGTCCTCTGTTTTGTCCTGGGAGCAGTTTTCGTTCGCAGGCTGCGGCTCCTTTTCATTTTCGGCTTCCTCGGGCGGTTCTGAAGGAGGATCGCAGTCAGAGATAACAATAGTTGGGATTGAAGCACCTGTAACATCACTGTCCTTCCCAGGAGAGGCAGCTGGGTTTTCTAAAGGCAGAGCCGTGGATTCTGGGAATAAAGATGGTGTCAGGACTGCTATCGGGGTTTCTGTCTGAGGGCTGGAGCTCTGCAAAGGAAAATAACATGGATTCAGCCCCCAATTTAGTGGATCCTTGTGTGAACCCAAGGTGACTGCATGACTCACTTATGAATGAACTTATCAATCAGCCCCCACAGCTGTACAGTGTAGTGACTCTGCACAGAGCTTTAGAAAATAAGTGAGATTTGATTTAAATCTTCAGTCTTTAACATTGTTATAAACAGTGGAAGCAGAGTTAGAAAGAGGATGTAGGCTGTCTACTAAAAGGCTATCATGATGCATTATGGGAAATGTTAGACTCATACTAGGAGCTAAAGGTCAGGATATCCTCAACCCTGCTAACCCAGGTGTTCGTCTGATTGTCTCACTGTGTTCTTGCTCAATCAGACAAACACCGGATAAAATATGACTCTTAACGACAGTAATGAAAACCAAAAGTAAACAGCAAAACCCTGGTTGTGATAAACCAGAAAAGCAGAAAATCTACCTCCTCTTCCTCTTGACCTGGAGTCAGGAAGTAGGCCAAACCACTCAGGAGGCCCCACACGCCCCCATAATGTTCCTCCTCGTTCAGCAGTTTGTCGAGCGGACAGAGGAACTGAAAAACCGGTTTAGTGTGCCCGATCAGACTGTCAGAGACTAATTCCTGGAACACAGAATGACAAAATACTGAGTCATGAAGAATTTTTAGAGTTTAACTGTGAACACATCTGAGTTATTCTGCTGTCTTTCACCTGCAGGAAGTGCTCCACTGATTTTCTGGCTTCTTCTGTGATGCCATTGTTGACCTCTGACTCCTCCAGCTCCATTATGGTGGGCAAACTGGTCGAGTCCTGAAAAATGGCACGAAGGCAAAACAAAACGGTGCGAGAGAGCTTCAAAACTTGACAGTATTTGACTTCTGGCAGAAGTTTTAAAACCATCCCAAATGACTGCAGTTAAATATAATGATGCACAGAAGCTGGATTCAAAACGAGCAACAATAGCTGTGGTTTGTTTTTACAGCGATGTTTCCCATCTGGCTCATGCTGAATAGACAATGAGCAGCAAAAAAACAAACACATTCTCTGAAGTGAAAGGAAAAATCCTGACAACCAGAAGATCTTTTCAAAGTCAACCTTCATGAAGGTTATACTGCTAGGATTCCTTTTACCTGCCAGCTGTTTCGGAAGTATATAACATCCATGTAGGTCTTCCTGATGTCCCACTGCAGGTTCTCGGGGCTGTTCGTCTCCTCCAGGTGAACAGTGAAGCTCAGCATCTCGTCCTCCCAGCAAGCCTACAAACACAATAAACTTCAACTCCAGCTCAAACACTGACAAACCATCCGAGGACAAGCTTTCACAGAGGCCCGGCAGACGGATAACAAGCCTCCCGGACTCTCCAACACTGTCACTGATATTTATAACTCACATGAGGGATGCTGACAGCCCAGCGGCCGACACGCCACATCTCATACGACAGCTTGAATTCCATCATGTCCTCCTGGACGATTGTCAGATAGCTCTCCAGATCACTGTCCTCCTGATGTTTGGCCAAAAAAAAAAAAAAAAGAGCCACAATAAATCTGTCATGTTTCACAAATTGCTCCACTTCAGTTTAATACACTGTGTTACATGCAGCAGACTCACCCTGTCAGAGTCCTGCTGGCTGTGGATGGAGCCTTCTCTGCTGCTGACGTCGTCCTCTGGGAACAGATCTCCCAGATCTCCCTGCCCCATGGCCCTGAACATCAGCTCCTGCTTCTTCTTCATCTTCTTCTTTTTGGCTTTCTTGGACTTCACCTTCTCCACAAGTTTTGACCATCCTTCTTTTAACTTGTTACCTATAAAATAAAACAGATACACACTGAAACCAGAGAAAACTCACACTAGTGTTTGACCTTGTTGGTCTCCTCTACCTGTTATCTTTACTGTTAAAAAAGCACAGAAGAAACACAATCCCTCTCAGATTTACTGAATATTGTACATGAAGAAAATTCAACTTTGACTGTCACCTTAACAATCTGACTGTAAATGTGATTTTTTTAATGCATTTTTTGAGAATTTTTAAGCATAACTCATTAGGCATGTGAGAACTGTAAGCATGACTAGTAAACAGACTCTTAAGGTCACAATTAATGGACCAACAATTAATTGATATCCCACCAGACTGAAATTATTCTCCCAGTCTACGACAAGTGATGATGATTTATTCAGACTGTATGATGTGTTTATTACAGAAAATATACATATTTATCATACCCCTGGGTTTATATAACAGCATAATCAGTTCTTATTCAGTCATCACACTTTTGGATTGTATAAAGAGATGGAAGTTGCCTAAAAAAAAAAAGCACAGAAATTATTTGCCATTCAGCTCGCTGTTTGTGTAATTAGCTGTCTCTGAACCAACAAACAAAAGAAACGCTGGATTAATTATGCGCTGAAGGCAAGCAGCTAAAGAAAATTACAATGTCACGTAGCTGACAACACATTGCTTTTTATCAAACTGTTGTATGCGACATTATGTAAGCACAAGCTTCTATTTTCTTCACGCCCACAAACAACTCCATCTGCCTCTCTCAAGGCTCCATCATCCTCATCTGACAAGTTTTCCTCACTGCGAAAAGGCTCACAACAACGTTAGAATCACTGCACCTACAGATTCAAGCCTTTTCAATCTAACAATCACAAAACAAACCTTTTCTTTTGGCTTTGTTCCTGGTGCTGGCTGGTATCCCTGCTACCTCTGGGCTTCTGGAGAACAACAAAAAAAAAAAACATATCAAAAGGAGTCAAGTCTGAATTTCAAACATGCAGGGCGGCCCTCGAAGCCTCTGCTCTAAAGCTCGCTGTGACCAGGCGGCCACTCACAGTTTACTGCCCTCGCTTTCGCCCTCCTGTGAAGCCAGAGAGGCTTGATCCGCGTCTGATGCACACAGATCCTCCACAGAGCCTTTGGGGGCCACGCTGTCGAGCTGACTCACCACCAGCTGGTTCAGGTTGTCGGGGTCGGACAACCATGACACCAACAGGCCCAAACCTGAGGAGAACGAAGCCAACACCATAATCCTACGAGCTCTGTTTGTCACAGCGCAAACACACACTGAAATCAGGAGGCACGGCGTTCAAATTTCACAATATCATTGGTTTGTAATGAGTCTCTCCTTTTTGAATTCACTTAATCAAGCTGCAGTCAATGATAACAGCTTCCATATTGGAGAATTTCGATGGGAATAGTTTGACAAAATATGCTCATTTGTTTAATTGCCACCAGTTAGCGGCTGCCAGTAAGTTTAGCTTATTAAGACTAGAAAACAGGTGGATTTTTTATTCCAGTCAGACAAAAAAAAGGCTGTAATTACCCAGATAAGCACCACTAAAGCTCAGTTATTAACACATTGCATATTTGTGAAAACCATACTGGAAAGAAAATGTGCGTATTTCCCCAAATCTTAACTTTTACTTTAAATCTGCCACATCAGCCTTTTTGAATCATTTCATATAACCATCAGCGTCTTGTGCAGTTGATGAGAGTGGTCATAATTTCAGGTGAAATCAGAATTATCATTCTGACTGCAAAAGCAGAGCCCTGTGTAATTTGCCAACTGTTCCAAATTATTCCAAACACTCAATTATGCATCTATGAACGAAACACTTCTGTCAGAAATTTAGCTGCCAAGATGAAGACAAATCTGGACATGCATATAATTTTTTAACTACAGCTGTAAAAAACACTTTTTGTAACTGAGCTACATCTCTAATTGCAAAAGCCTACTGCTCAGTTAGACTCCCGCCAGATAAAACATTTTATCTGTAACTAAAAATGACAAAGCCCTGGAGGGAACTGGCAAATCACTGTGGACGGCGTCTTCCTTTTATTCAACCCAAAATTCATGTCCTAAGCTCCACAATGCCGCTGACAATAAGGGATTACATACAATTCACACTTGTAAAAGAAGTCATGGGAGGCTTATCCCTTATGTAAGAGAGGGAGAATTTAAGGCTTTCTTACCCTTTAAGGCAACAATCTCATTTAAGGCACAGCGGTTGACTTCATGGGCCAAGAGAGCTTCGGGAAAAAGGTTACGTACCAGAGCGTCAGAGAACTCTCGGAGAACAGCGATCTCCTCTGCTCTGGAAGCAAACAAGAGCTCTCTGAAACAGGAAGCAGAAAAGAAAGGTATTTACTGGATCACAGATATCTATCACCACTCATCTCTGTTAATCGCTTGAGCTAAATCTTACAATCTGATGGGATTTGCTGCTCTTGTCACAGCCCTCAGCATAAGAACAACCGTAAGGTGTCACTGCGAGTGTGATCTGGTTAAACTAGGGTAATTATTCATAGGTGATAAAAGAAATATGGTGGATTTTATAGAGTTCAGCCACATTATTGAGTGCAAAGAGTAACTGAAGCACCGTGAGTCTGAGTCATTTTAAAGTGGAAGTAGGTGTAAAGTCACACCTGTCAGACTGCTTCGCATTATGCAAGTGCTGGGTCAAAATCCGAATGGAGCCCACGACTGCCTGGTGCACATCAAAGTCTCTGGCTCTTTCAATGATCCGGCCGATTATGAAGTCAAATTCCCTGCTGAGCACCTGGTGCAGAGGCTGGTGCTCGCAGGACTCGGGAACGGCGTACCAAGGCAGGACCAGCTGAGCGTAGGCGCACTCAAACACTGAGGAGAGCAGTCACAAAAGAAATTCACAGTAACACCAAGCTCCCACGCTCCCCTCCTGAACATCAGACTGCAAAGACTTGTTCGGTGAAATTCAAGCTCTCTCTTTTTTTTTTTTTACTCCTGCCCAAACTGAGCACAAATATTGACGCCAGGATTTTGCTCTGAACATGAGGAGTTGATGCTGAGATAAAAACCGGTCTCTTCATCTGTGATCACACACTGAGCAGGTTTTATTTAAAGCAACTTAACTTTGCAGACACAAGCTGAAAGTTAAATGTGCTCATTTATGTCTGTAGACCCTACAGGGTTCCTTTAAAAGACATTTTTTAAACTCTGAATGATAAATATTTGACACAGACTTTCATAAAAAGGCAAAAAACAAGCTTTCATTAAAATGATTTCACATAAATATATTGTACAATAGTTTTGCTTCACATTTTCTGATAGCGAAACAATGTCTTTTTATAACCTAAAAATGTCCTCCCATAATATTTTGAGTAATTGTGACTAAGAAAATGGCATATTTTTTTGAAACAGCTGTGTCATTTTTATGTCTGTTTGGGTTTCTAGCAGCTTCATAATTTACTTAATTGACAAAAAAATGAAATGTTGCCATTATAGACGACTTTGTGCTGAAAAAATAACCATGCATGTAGGGTAAGAACAGACTAAAACGTGCTAAACAAAGACAAAAACGAATGTATAGTAAGATAGTAAGAGCCAGACAACATAGCTTGGGCTGCAGAGGCTTCACAGCTACTCATTTGAATGTGAACGCTATTTTTAGGACTGAAAATAGTAAGTTGTTTCAGCCCTAATTTATTGCAAAAAGCCTTTTTAGCTTTCACAGTTCCAAAAATGTGGTGATGGTTTTCACAGTGTGACGTGAACCGTGAAAATTTTGATTGCAGACAGCATGAAATACATGTTTACAATCACTCTTACCCTCAGATAAACTGAGCTCATTTAGAGATGATATCAGTCTTTTAGCCTGACACAAGTCAATTTAATAATGGCTGCACAAAATAGACACAAAGCAAACAACTGAGAATGAGGCACAAAAACCAACGAGAGTGCAGCCATATAGAAACCACATATTGAAAGGGTGTGTTTTTCATCTTATTCGTTCCTTCCTTAAAGCTCCTCCTGCTTGATGTAACATGAGCTCCAGCTGCAGCTTAGTCAAAGCAGAACTGTCCTTTCCATCTGTGTCAGGTCAAAACAGAGCTTAAACTGCTGACAAAACACCCTCAAGTCAAAAGCTAAAAATGATTTCAAGCTTTCACTCACAACACCTTTCCAACCTGCTTAAAAAAAACAAAAACAAATGTGTTTACACCATTTAAAAAAACAAGTCTCACCTTGCTGCAGAGACCTCTTCACATGAGGATACTGAGCCTCCAGAGGTTCAGTCTGCTCTCCGCTTCCTGCATCAGTCGTGTCATCACACAGCTCTTTTTCAACAGTTTCCTATTAAAAACAAAAACACGAAAAATATAAGTCAGCCACCAGGGACTGAGAAGATCAGGAACATTGTTAAAAACTTTGACAAGTAGAGCCAAACTCGGGTCACAGAGGGTCATGGGATGAGTAAAAACAAGTCAAGTCGTTCAGGCCTCAGTGCAAAAAAAATGCACCTCGGGCTATGAAAGAAAATACTTCAATATTTGACGAGGTGTCCTGTATCCTGAGTGAGGCAGCTTTTCATGTAACCAAGCAAACAAGTCCTTTTAACCGACTCAACTGGCTACACTTTGATAATAATGTTAAAAAGACACGGTTAAAGCTAATAAAAAGTCAGCCCACTTGTAGCGGAAGAAGGCTGATTAAAGTTGTACAAAATTATCTCCCCAATCGATCTACTGATCTAAATGATCCCGCAGCCCTCGCTCGCATTTTTATTACTTGGGCTTTACTCATTAAAACAGCTTCGATCGCGCATTAGTGCTCGTGAAAGCAACTTCCGCCGATGATCAAAAGACATTAAAGGAGCGCGTGTGGATTACCTGTGGCTGGTAATCTCTCGCCTCCTCATCAGTCTGAGTGCTGCTCTCTCGCCCATTGTTCCCGAGTAGCAGCGGGGTGGTAAAACAAAAGAGAAAACATAAAAAGTACTGTGTTACTGTGCGACCGCAGTCTGAAAAATACCACACCAGGCCGAGGGTTATGGCGACGGAGAAGCGCCATACATACATCTTCTTTTCCCCCTACTAGAGGCTCTTTTCGCTCGTTTCTCTCACTTTGAGCCGACGTGTGCTGCGCATAACTCCGTCTGGTTTGTGCGGCCACATCTTTAGCGCCGAGAGGGGAGACGCGATTTCCTCTGAACACGAAGTGAAACGGCGGAAAAAAACGAACTTTAGCAACACAGTGAAAGAGGAGCTGTGATTGGCTGGGGGGCGGCCGCGCGTGTGTGCCTCTGATTGTGAGGTCGATCACAGGTATCAGCTGTACCTGACACATCGATCACATCACGTCCACCTTAAAAAAGTAAAGAAGTCCATATAAAGTACCATAAAGCGCATTTTCTCCGGTTAAATAGCCACTTTGACGTATATTATATTATATTATATTATATTATATTATATTATATTATATTATATATTTCTCAACACAATTACAAAATGTTTTAGCTGATTGAGGGGTGTCTTTTTTTATCTCATTTTTATAGCCACAGTTTGGGGTTATTGGATGGATAATTTGATCCCATTGGGTCTAAAACAGTTAAAACTAGAGGGTAAATTCATCCAACTGCTCAAGCCGCTGATTAAATATTTAATATCAATATTTATTAACATTTTATAATCTGGCTACAGTTATTATTTAAAAAGTTTTTCCATTGTTTATAGTGTAAACATTAAATACTTCTGGTGTTCAGAATAAAATATTTTAATGAAATCCATCCTCACACATATTAATGAGGGAGATTATTGAATTAAATAAATAAACAATAAGTAAACAAGTAAATAACCGTCCCTAGTACATTATATTAAATCAGTTTCAATGACAGGGATTTTGATACTGAACTGTGATAAACTCTAAATAACACAAAATCTGAGGATGTAATCGACCAAGTGATGAAAATTAAAAAGTAGCTGAAGCTATAAATATTTAAATCTTATTGACATTGTGAAACGATCTGAATCAGTTCAAGGTTGCAGCTGCTACTTGATGGCCACAAGGTGGCGATAAGACTGCTCTTCAATACAGAACAGACCTGAAAAGCAAACACTTTCTTGATCTGAACAGGTAATGTGGTAATGTTATGGTTTTATTTGAATATGACTTACTTTTGACGGTATAAATTACATATAAATACTTAATTTAATAGTATAATGCTAATAAAACACGGAAGATATGATGAATAAGCCTGTTATTTATCAGTGAGTGTAACTAAAACATCATCCATTGAAGGAAAAACCAAGTGTAACAAATGTATGTCAGCAAAGGACAAAGTGGTGAATAAGTTCATTAATAATGGAGAAAATGGATTCTGCAAAATGCTCAATGATGTATTCATCTATTGAAGCAAAATCTCCTCTAATACTAGAAATGTTAATTAGGAAGGCTGGTACAGCTATAAAGATACAATACCGTCAGCACATATTATGTGTAACTTATTATAAACATTAACTAGAGGGCTTTGTGGTGCCTACTGTCTTTAAACTGTATAATTTCTTTATTTCTCACAGTCTGGATTGTCCTTATGAGTGGAAAGCACTGAGGTCATGACCCAGCAGAGCTGTGACATAATTCAGTCCAACAGCTGAAATTATGCAACTCGCTGCCTGACATACGGCTCTCGATATGAAGGGCAGCCTCAGTGATCTGTAGACCTTAATGTGGATTCACACACTGACTATTTATATTTTGTTTTTAAAAGTTATAGTTTCTTGAAAAATAATGTTTTTTCACCTGATGATCTTAAGAAATGTGTTACATTATTTAAACAACCAAACACTGAATAATCAAAACCCATTAACAGACAAAAACATCACACTCACACATTTATGAATTCATATCAGTCTCATAATAAAGCTGTGTGACTAATGCAGTTTTCTGCACCAATTATTTTTGTAATTTTAACTAATAACTAATAATGAGTATATTTACTTATGTTATATATCAATACAGGAGTTTTACTTGTAATTTAGTATTTCTGTATTTCTGAGTGATCTAAATGATCCGTTTTGATTGATTTCTGAGTGTGGTATTGCTACTTTTACTCCAGGAAAATATACTTCACCAAAGGAATCTTCATCATTAACAGGTTATTGTATTTTCAACACTGACACATCTAATGTTTTGGGAACACTTGCAGCAGAAGGATTAAGGCAATTACTAAAATTGATTTCAATGTTTTTCAAAATGTTAATCTGAAAATAAAAACTCTCTCTGATCTCAACCTTTGAGGCGTGTGTACCCTTTTCAACCACTTATCAATAGGCTGTTATGGGGAAATGCCAACATATTTATACACCATATGATAATGAATTTACAATCTATATCAAGATCTTGCAGAGGCTTGAAACTTTACATAGAGTGAATGTGTTTCAAGGAGTCTTTGTTTCTACAATACTGTGAAATATGAATGAATTTAAACACATATTTTAATCGTTTCGTGCTAAATAAAGTGTCTGACTAGTCACCCATGTGACCTCGGGGCAGCACGGCGCATCCAAAGCCTCGCAGACAGACAGACACTGTGTTACTGTCTGTGAACCCTGTTGCTTCTGATTCGTTAATCCCTGTTAAGAGCTGTGATGCAGCGGTTTTCTGAATAAAAGATAAAAACGTGCTACCTGCTGAGAGGAGCGCTGGGGGTGAAGCAGTCAAAACAGCATGTAAACTGATTTCCTGAGGTCGGCGGTTACATCGAAGACTTTCTGAATCACTGAAAGGAGATTAGACTACGTCCAGCTGAGTAAATCATGTAATCTGATAGTGTTGCTAAAATGAGGCTATGTCCTCCATTCAAGATCAGTCTGAGAGTCCGAGACACAGTGATTGTGTCTACATAATTTAAAGCGGAGTGCATTTAAAGTTCAGAGGATGACCACATTGTACCAGTGTAAGTAAGATATCAGCCTCAGACATGCACATTATCCATTTGGTCCATTTTTGTGGAGTAAATTTTGGAAGTT
>JAUZTA010000031.1:14854155-14866720 GCA_034780835.1 Ctenochaetus striatus
TCCATCATAGCTGTTTAAAGTTTTTGTTACCTAGTGGTGCCTTTGTAGAGATTTTAAAGATTGATTTTGTAAAGACTTTATACACAAAAACTTATAAGTTAATATACTGCTCACAGTTAGCCTACATATTATACCAACATGGAGTTGTATTTTCTCCACTTTGACCAGCTTCAACATGCCAATGCTGCTTACATAGTAGGTTTCATCCATAACATTATGATAACAGTCTTTCTGCACATTGCATTAGTTTACCTTTTAATATTGTACTAGATTTGATTACATCTTTTACCACTGGTGTAGATGCTGAAATTGGCACTATTCAGTGATTATGTGCAGTTACGCCGGTACTTCAAAGACTAACCTACAAAAAGGGTGTTTTTACGTAACCAGTACACTGAAGTATCAGACAAAAATAGTCCAGTATTTATGCCACGTCTGGAGTAGGTGTTGCGTGTAATCAGACAACAGAGTTTAAGTTTTTACGCTGAATTGTTGTTGTCTCATTGACCCAGTTAACGCTCTAAATAGGTAAAGTCAAGTTCGGGCAATCCTGATCCCTTTTAGACAGAATTGACTGTAATCCTTTTTAAGTAAAATCAATCATCAGCTGAGCATTACCCTTTTTTTCCATTTAATTGGTGGATTCAGTGAGTGACTAACACAGAAGGAAAAAGCACCGAGGTCTTTTGTTTTTGAATTACTTTTACCTTCTGACCTTCATGCTGGCAGCATCCTTGGCTGATGATAAGTCAAAGCCATGGGGGATGTTTGTTTGGTATGTGCAGGCAGGCTTTTGTCCAGTGGGATGTTTCCATGTGAGATTTGTAGGCGAGAGACTGGCATCAGACCACGTGTGAGCCTCTGCAGCGAGGCAGAAAATCCAGCTGGTTCACTTGTATGCTGAATGAAGTTGGGGATCGATTGTTTTAAGTAACGTCACTCAGATTGTTTCGTTGTTGATTGTGTGCCTGCATGTGTAGATATACGATGCAAATATGGCGGGTCATTATATTTAAAGCAGAAGACTTTGCATATGGTTGCTATAGCAGTTATGTTGGCTGAAACAGTGCCCAAAGTAAGTGACGTTTTATTTCATTTGCAAAGCTAATAATGTGTGAGAGCCACTGATCATAGAATATATCGATGTAGCTTGAATGATGACTGATGTAGAATTGATGCAATCGTTCAATTGCAGTCTTAGACATGTTAGAGCTTTTTACTCGATTATGTCATACCAAGACACAGATGAGTAACAGTTAATCACTTGTGGTAGCATTTTGATTCATTATTCATTTCACATGCAGTATTTACGTGCTATTTTCATTGGCAACACCAGACATTGGTGTAAGGTAGAGGTAGACGTGACACACATCCTGTCTCACTGCTGGAAAAATTATAAGTCTTACATGGCCTCACCTGTGTTCACTGAGGGTGTGGCTGCACATTGTTTTCCATTCATAGCAACCATCAAAGCGAGTGACTCGGCTCAGCTTTGAAGGAAAGCCACCTCGGGTAATCCTCTGGGAGACCGGAGGACACCGTAGGACCATAGAAATTTCCCTTGAAAGCTTAAACTATCACATGATTGCAAGGCATTTGATTTGGATAAGGCACTCCCTCATCATGGGTGGCTGTATTTATGCTTTAGTTAGCTCTAAACCTGTAAAAACATACTTTTACCCATCTGTTGCATAATTGTCATGTTGGGCTAGTCTCTGAAAAATGGACCTGTGAAATATTTTTCTTGATCTAGTGGAGGATTAGAATTAATCTTAACACATGTCTGTGGAATTGTACTTTTAATGTTAAGGGGGATTTGTTAATGTTGATAATACAAAGGAAGTCAGAACTTAAGGAATTTCTAAATTGCAGATGACTGGAATGAAAATTATCACCTAATCTTTTTTAGGGCTGTAACTAATGGTAGTTTTCTTTATTATTTGTATATGTATTTTGCTTGATTAATTAGTAATTGAATTGATTATTCCAAAGACAGTAAAAAATGTATAAAAACCCAATTTTATTTTTTCAGATTTTCCATTTTCTCCAAAAGTCTAAAATCCAAACAAAACAAGTTTAGAACTGCAACTACCAATTATTTTCATTATTAATTAATCTGCCTTTTATTTAGTCTTTTAATCAATTAATCCTGAATGGCCAATACAGTTTCCAAAAATACTGAAAAATTCCAGTCCTGTTTTTCCAGAATCTGACCAACAGTCCAAACCAGATATATTCACTCAGTCTACAATCTTATGAACGTGAGTAAAGCAGCAAAGCTCATATGAAAAAGCTGTCAGTTGACTTATCGATTTATTGACTTATCAGTCAATCAATTGACTAACTGTTTCTGCACCGCACTTTATTTACATCATGCTTTTATTTTTGACAAGTCTCCATTACACATGGATGATCCCAGGAAAGACGAGTATCTTTATTGATGTCCTGCTTCATCCTAAAGAAACATGCGGATATGCTGTTGGTCAGTTTGGTGGTAGTGAACAGTGATTGGTTGTTACAGAGCCGCCGTCAGACACAATAATCAGGAGGTTCTTCATGGTCACTATATGTCTTCCTGTGAAGCTGACCGCTGCTCTGACGAAGACATGCTGCATCCTCAGTGAAACCCACAGGGTGCTCTCTGTGGCCAACTGTGACTCCCAGCTAGTGCACACCACTTTTTCACAAAGCAGTTTATACACCTTTATAGGAGTTAAACTAAAAATGTTTTACAGATACTAGAACTAACTGCACCTTTCAGTGAGGCAGCACAGCATGTTTAATGTTGGTTATCTGTTGCTTTGCATTCTTGCGCCTGGTCATGAGATATCCAAATAAAAAGGAGCACAGCCTTGTTTCTGCTGTGCCCCCCGCCCTGTGTGACGGGATCCATGGCCCCTATCCATTACAGCATGAGGTATCACTTGTACGAAGTGAAGACAAAGAGAGAAAGGAGGCCAGTGTGACCTCAGCCAGTGTGCATGATGCAGAAAGGCGAGTGCACACATATTTGTAATCGCTCTTATGTGTTTGCAATCAGTCATTCAGCCACTGAGAGTACATCGCCTGTGGTAGTGCAGCATCAGCAGTCTGAGTCCCCAACCCCCCAAACACACAGAGACGCACACACACACATATATGAGTACATACACACACATTTTCTGGCTTTGACAGAGGCAGAAGGAACACTATTCCTTTACGCTCACTCTGCCTAGTTACACAATTCCCCTTTGCATTCCTCACTGTGGTGTAGTCAGAGCTTGTACACATCCATACTCATGCACTCACATGTGTGTTCACACACACACACACACACACACACACAGACATGAGTCTGACGGTGTGCTGCTGGAGAGGCAGGGCTCTGGTTTCATTCAGGCTTCAGGCAGCTGCTAGGTTAGAGTCTAGTGTTTGCGTGCAGCGGCTACTGGGCACTTGACAACAAAGATATCATCTCGGGTGAGTCGCTCCAAGGCCATAACACTGAAGATGAAACTGCCTTTTTGTGTCTGAAATCTGGATAGGGTTTACAAACAAGAGGCAACTAAAGGCAGTGAGTTCACTGTGGTGGCTTGTTTTGTTTTCTTAATTTCTGCATGAGAACGTTTCTTACTCCTAGGTATTCTTAGGAAAAAGTCATACACCTTGAGGTGGAATTTGGCGGTGTTACGTGTGTTTTGGTGCCACTTCAGCCCCTCAGACAGCGTGGAGTCTCTGAAATGATACCTGTCAAAGTGTGAAACACAAAGCTCCTTGCTTATGTTGTTCAAAAGCCCTTTTACTGCAACTTAATGGCACTTTTTGCTCCTAAGCAGAATGAACAGATAAGCAATGTTCACCTTTGTGTCACTTTATTCATAATTTGATTCATACTTACATTTATTTCATTTAAAATCTACACAGGATGCTTTTCATCTCTCTAAGCTATCTTAGGCTAATATATTTTGTGTAACTGATGACTTGTGTGTTTATTTCATATTTTTGGTCATATGTGGAGTTAGTGGCCAAAAGTTTCTTTAAAGAATGTGTTCCTAATCAGCACTCTCTCCTTATGAGAGGGAATTAAAGGAGATTAGGAGCTACACAAAGGGATGGAGACCACTGCCGATTGGGTGCGAGGGGTCATTACTGACGGGGGTTGTATTTCTGCCCAGTTCATTCAAAATTCTTACTCTCGTGTAGCGCATTGCCTTTGTTCCTTCCCATTAGCAGGGGTTTGACTATAGTCCATTTTCTCTTGCCTCATTTCACAGAGTTTAGCCCTTTCAGTGTGGAGCACGGTGACTTTTAGCCGAGATGAGAATTCCTTTTGTCCCTCAGGAAACTGGCTGAGAGGAAGCAGCTGGGGCTTGCTGCCATATTGCTGCTGCTCTTTGGATTTGTCATTTCCTTTGGAGCTGGCTGATATGAGTAGAAATAGTCCAACCTTTGCAATAGACCTAACTGTTTTTTTCTCTCGACAGAAAATCAAGATGAAGAAATGGAGATTGCATTGTTGACTCTGGAGCCATGTTTTAATGTTCAAATGGATTTTATCTTTGGATATGGAGGTATAGACTTGTGAAACAAACAAAACACTGTTTTTAAGGAGATAAGATCTTTTCCAGAGACAAAGAATTTTCGGTTGGACTCAATCAGCAGATGGCTACAACAGAAACCAAAGTGGCCGGCAGCAGCGGCACTGCAGGTCTGTCGTGGGCCCGGGTCTGTAAGGAGTGTGGGCAGCAACACGAAGGCCTGGAGAGTCATCTATACGAGTACCAGGATGACGTGGACGATGAACTGGTTTGCCACATCTGTCTGCAGCCCCTCCTCAGACCCATGGACACCCCTTGTGGCCACACGTATTGCTTTTATTGTCTGAGCAACTTCTTGAAAGACCAGGACTTCTGCCCCGTGGACCGACAGCGGCTGCAGTTGCACCAGTGCCGTCCTTCCAGTTTGCTGGTCAGGAACCTGCTGGACAAGCTGACCGTGATGTGTCCCCACAACGAGTGTCAGCAGCAGATGCAGCGCTGTGAACTGCAGCCCCACCTGCACAACAGGTAAGACTCTAGGTGGTATGCTGACATGGCGTGACAGCAGTTTCAGTTGATAATTGTAGGCCTTTACCTGGCTGTAAGGAGTAGTTTGGGGGTGTGTATGGATGGGAATGTACAGAATATGTTTCCTGTCTTCATCAAATACATGGGTTGTTCTTAATATCATGAACAGCCATGGCATGAAGAGTGATTGATAAGGTTGTGGCCTCGGGCAGAAGATGAATTATATAGTTTTTGTGACATGCACAGGCAGTTCAACTCTTTATGTGATGAAGCAGAAGGTTTCAGGTGAATAACTTTTGTGGCATTTCTGTTTTGAGTAATTGAAAATTGCAAGTCAGCACCGTCTGAGAGTGGGTTCAATAGTGTCATCTAACTTAGCAAAAAAGTAGATAAGCATATTTGCCAAAATCCTAAACAGTTCCTCAAAGTGGATTTCATTATATCAAGGTATGTATGTATGTATAAGAATACTGCATGCAGTTACTTCAAGGAGAACACAATCTGTGAAGTCAGTACAAAAGAATTATTATTTCTTTTTTTAGGAATGCAGCCCAGCTGTTACTAAAATTGTTTCCTGTCTTCATGCACTTCTAAAGACTGTTTTTCCTCTTTGAAGCTGCACCATTTATTCTTGGCAGCACACTTCCTCTATGAATACAAAAACTTAAAATTACTGAGCTCAAGTTGAGCTGCAGGTCAGTGATCCTGTTTCTCACATGGCCGGTGTGGTGCTTATCACCTGGTGGCCAGCTGTGACGCAGTCAGTTGTGGTTGGCGGATTGTCCTGGTGCAGCCTCTCTGTGCAAACAGTGAGGGGACAAAGTTCAGGCATGAAGAACAAGCAGCAGTCCTATCACTCTGACTGACTTAATCAGACTCAACGTGTCTCACCCAGACACTCTGCAATGCAGTGAAATTGTCTTCTCATCTGCATAGTACTTCTCTTCTAAATCCTGTGTATAAATGCAGTCTTTTCCAGCCTTGTCTCCTCTCCCACCCTTTAACATACAGTTTCTTTCTTTCAATTTTCATTCATCATCAGTGTTTTAGAACTATACTTTCCCATTAAATATTAGAAGGCCTAGAATATTGAATATTAGAATTAATATGGTTTTTACTAAAGAGTAAAACCAGTTTACATTCTTCAGCCATATGATTGTCCTTACTGTTTTCCTCCATGCTTCTGTGTTTCCTCAGATGTCCTGTTTTTAAAAGATTGAGGGAGGAAGCAGAGAAGAGGAAGAGGCCCTCGTGGAATGAGCTAAAGGGACGCAAGAGTGACGGAGAGACATCTGGTGATGCTAAACATTCAGCAACTCTGTCCAGAAATTCCACCCGAGATCAGCCTGAGCCTGGTCTGATTAATCCTGCCTTTGAAGAAAGCGAGGATGGTATGGAGTCACTTTATCATTACTAACAACCACTTTTATTTGAAGCAGAGTAAATTAAGTAAAGCCACTTTTCTGCTTTCTTTATACCAACCCACGCAAGCAAACACATGACAATTACAACCACAACTTTTTAGGTAATGACTTGCAGTAGGAGGCAGGTTATATTCTGTGGCAGCAACACTGGATGATGTTTACAGAAGCTTCAAGGCTTTATAGAAATAGTTTCCTTGCTGGGGTGATTTTAGCAAACCTAAATCCTCGTGCTCGTCCTCTGCAGCGTGGGTGTTGTCAAAACACTTGTACGGAAAATTCTGATGTTTTGATTGTTCCGCAGGTGAATCATCAGCCAAGTCATAGGAACATGCACCAGCTCACTGATGTTAAAACCAGACAGTCTCCTCCCTGAAAAACCCTAAAAGCAATGTGTAAGCGCTAACAATGGACCAAAGTCCACTTAAGCATAGTTGCCAGGCAACATGTAAGCAGTGTCTGCAGAGAAGTTTACACTGTTGTCACTGTAATCTATGTGGTAATCAGATTACTATTGTATGCTTTTACAATCTTCACTGGCATAAGCTTTCACTTTTAAGCATACTGTTATGTTTTACAGTAAAGAATTATCAAAATAACGGCAGCATGTTGGCTGATTGAGGTTTAAATCTCTCTGCGGATGACTTCATGCCAATGTGGCGTTTGTGGCACTAAAGAGAATGAGAGCACTGCCGAGGAGTTACCTATAGCGTGTAAATACTTGTATGGTGTGTGTGTGCGCTCTGAGCGCAGTTTGCTAGAACTTCTACTTTTCTACAGAGATGATAACAAGTCAAGTTGAGTTCTGCTTCACCCTGATGATGATAATGATATGATAATTGATAATTCCAGTCAGTGTCGGGGAATCTGGTCCAGATATTGTGTTGAGTTGCTCCTTCACATCTGTAGCACACAACCGCTGACTCTCCGTGTCAGACACATTGTCAGCTTCAGGAAATACACACTCAGCCGCTTGCTGTCAGTTGTCCTGACAGTGACGTGCTCTGTTCACACATGGGTTGGGGTCAGGTCGGGCTCATGAGCTCAGTGGGCATTACACAGACTTTGTACTTGGCAGCTGGCAGGTCTGTGAGGTCTGTTTAAAGTCCAGTTCACTTAAATCAGGCATTAACGCTCACACATGCAGCTCATCAGGGTAGTATCCAGGCTCAGGGTAGTGGTGCATGTGTGAATACAGCTTTTGAGTGTTTGTTCACTGTTTACTGTGTAAATAAGCATCAGCTAAAGTTCAAAACAGGTTTTTGGTTGACACGGCATTGTTCTACATAATGCATATTTCTATTGGAAAAAGTTTCCTCCAGACATTGGGTTTCTTTCTTTTTGTGAGTATGAGTGTGTTTGTGTGTGGGCGATTACATAAAAAGATCAATACCTATCTCTTTGTGTTCAGTGAGGAGATAGGTACAAGATATGCTCAGTTGATCTAAATGGACAAAACAAAAGAGAATGTTTCAGAATATCCCTTAAACTTTCTGTAGATTTGGGGCTCTTATTATCTCTCATTCCAGTCGATTACAAAATGGGTCATATTTTTGTGGTTCTCACACATTTCACTCATCTGAGTAACTGCTGAACACTGGAAACATTGCTACAAAGAAATCAGATAGTGCCAGAACTACAAGTGGTCAGAGAAGTAATAAACAGCAGCCAGATGATCTAAACCACCTCATTTAGTTGGTAAAAGTGAAAGTGAGGCCACCTGAAATGAAACAGTTCCTCACTGCACAATAAAACTGGCTGCTTGTACAACAGCAAGCCTGTTAGGGCAAGTTGAACCTGAAAGCTGGACTGCAAACTGTGATGGATGTTGACAATTTGAACTGCAGTTTTGTTAGTTGGACTTTGTTTTTCTGTTTCACATAGCTTAAGCTAACTTGTGAGTTTGTTTATAACCTGTATAACACCCAGAGAGCCCATGCTTCTCACCTTGTTCGACAATTTTTTTTAAGTGATGTTGTTGCATTCACAGCTCAGGTATTTTGCAGCAAAGAGAGCAGCTAAAGATAGTTATCCCACTTGTTTCTGTGTTCTTCTTCTTCCCAGATAACACCCCCCTGCGGTCCAGTCTGGTAGCTGAGGCCATTGTTGTGGAGCTGTTGAGAGAGGAGCCGGAGGAGGAGCTGGGCCTTCGCATCGTAGGTGGGAAAGACACACCACTGGGGAACATAGTGATCCAGGAGATTATCAGGGACTCCCTAGCGGCCCGTGATGGCAGACTGGCCCCAGGGGACCATATCTTAGAGGTGAGCGCTGGGATAACGTAGCCTATAATGTCAGCTATTCATCTCTTTTTCAGCAGGGGAATTAAGAGTTATCCTAGTAGCACAGCGTGACACATTCCAACATATTTTTGCATAAACACTTTGTCTTTGCTCATGATATTGTAAACAAGGTGCTTTGCGGCAAGTAGGTGGAAATTCAAGATAAACAAGTTTGAGCTCCATGGTAACAAGGCGTGGTTAACATCGCCCAGCCGAACACCTCACGTCAGTGAAAACAACTTCACCTGGTTACAGTCACTGATTTGACTCTGTTTGTGAGGGTCAGCTATTTGTAGAAACACTTTTGGGTTCCTCAGAGGAGATATGGAAGTGGAGAATATGAATTATAGTTTCCTGTCTTTTAACAGTGTCCTTGATCTTGGATTTCTACCCTCCGGTTTTCCAGGAATGTGTTTCCACTGTAAACTGAGCTTACAGAATATTTCAGCCTCGGCTCTGGCAGCCCTGCTTCAGTGTCCTCCTTAAGGCAGCTTTTCCTCTGAAGCTAACCAATCCCAAGCCTGGAAATGAAAACAAAACCTGCTAGGCACCAGGCTGCCTTCAGGATGTGAAACATTAGTTGCAGGTTTTATTATTTTTTTTATGGCTTTTGTTGAAAAGCTAGTGGATGTAAAAAGATATGAAGAAGACGAGTAAAAACTGCATCACTAAGGTCCTGAAACTCAATCTTTCTCTTTGCAATGAATCAATGCATAGACTTTTGTGAAGGTAAATATCACTTTGACAGGCTCTAATTTTAAGCAGAGTTTAGCTGTGAATAACTTGTGACTCTTTTTTTTTATGGCTTCAGTCATCCTGAAGCAAGAAAAGGACAAAAAAGGCAGATACGAACAATAATCTTCCAGGAGAAGAATAATTATTAGTTAATTTCACTCCTTTCACTCCTTTGCTAAACAAAAACCTTTTCATAACTCTCTTCTGTTGCAGCATACATGGAAAGCGTGTACTGCCAAGTTGGTGTTGAGTAACTTCACCACTTGTTTCGTTGTTTCTTCTCTCTGTGGTTTCGTGTCTTCAGGTGAATGACATTAGTTTGGCTTCAGTCCCTCACGCCCGAGCCATCGCAGTGCTGCAGCAGCCTTCCCTCCTCAGGCTCACTGTTATGCAGGAGAAAGGTTTCAAAATAAGGGATCCACGGTCTGATCATCACCCCTCCACTGGCTCCCAGCCCTCTCACAGTCCCCATGGCAACGCTACCTCCAATCAGAACCCTGGCACAGTCCTGCAGGTGACGCTGATGAAGACCCAGCGCAGCGAGCCGCTCGGTATCAAACTCATCCGCAAATCGGACGAGAGTGGCGTTTTCATCCTGGACCTGTTGTCTGGTGGTTTGGCAGCCAAAGATGGAAAACTGAGGAACAACGACAAAGTGTTGGCCATTAACGGACATGACCTGAGGCACGGCACACCTGAGAGCGCTGCACAGATAATACAGGTATTTTTAAAGGACCAGAGATAAAGAGTTTATCTTATTATTACTGTCCATTTCCAAAAGCATATCACAAGTTTAAAATTGATTTTAGCTCGAATCAGTTCAATATGTTGAACATTTAAAAACAGATTTTAAAGTTTTGTTTTTTGTGATAATGAGGTTCTAAGCATAGATGAGTTTTAACTCATTTTTTCTGGTAAATTTAAGGACTTAAAGACAGATTTGGATTTTATTCTTTTGATGATTGCCCAAAAGTTTTACACTAATGAACTGTTAAAAGTACAATGCAGAGAAACAAATATGATAAACAATTTTCAAACATGAATATTCTTGAGTTTAATGTAACTTACACTGTTAAATCATTTAAGGCTGCTGCAGTATTTTCTTATTAGTTTACAGCTGTTCAGGTTTCCTTCAAACACTTGAATGCAGCAACAAGAAAAAAATTTAGTCACAGCTGTCAATTATTTTGCAATGATGTAACATTAACAAAACAAGTCTAAAAGCCATGAGCTTTGCTAGATTAAGAATGCAACATTTGTTGTACCACAGGAAGTGAGTAATATGAGAAAATGAGACACTGATGGTGAGCCTGACAAGCAGTAGGGTTATTAATTTCATACACATGAGATCTGAAATGGCACTGGGCCTGGCACAACAGAAATGATCTTGGCACTGATAAGCAAACAGGATTTATCCCTCAAGAGCAGGAATGTAGCCTGCAAATCTGACAGCAGTCTGCCAATGACGGTTTAATCACCGTAAAACTTTTGGCCTGATAGTGGCCATAAAGAGAAAATTGAAGGAGTCACCAAATAAACCATAAACTCTTCTTGGGACCATAAATATTGGTACAAAATGTTATTGCTGTTTGGATTTATCTCGTCCAGACATCATGGGAGACCCTGAAGAGAAATTTGGTGTTTTTGATTGCACAAAACATGAAAACTAACTAAACTGAACACCGTGACACCAGTCTGAGATGATAGAATTTATCCTGGTATTGTGTATATTTGCTGTGAAATGATTTGCTGTTCTTTTGTGTGTATGTTTAGGTGAGCGAGGTTCGTGTGAACTTCGTGGTAATGAGGCCTGCAGACACTCAGGAGGAAGGAGGAAGTGGCAGAGAGGGGCACAGCAGAGCTGCCAGGAGGCCCGAGCCACAGTACTTCAGACGCCGGTCCACCTACATGAAGGTAAAACTGAACATAAAGCAGCAAACCAACACTCAGACTGCCTTTTAAATAGAACAGCTTTTCATCCACACTGATTTGGGCTCTTGCCAGCTGTTGGCTGCTGGGATGGTGACTTCCTTTTACACCACCGACCACAATGTTGGTCGCAGTATCTCACAAACTTTACATGTTTCTGTTTACGCAGTGTAACTGTGATGACTGCTCCTTTGTCAGTCACACTCAGTCGTACCATACACTGTCAGTAAAATAATAGCAACCCCCGACTGGAGGGTGAGAAGCTTTGAGAGCAGACACCTGCGTCGGTGAGCGGAGATGAAAGCCCTTTTCTGGTGCCTCCCTCTGGCCTGATCAAAAGGCCTGGGGTGCTGCTCACTCTGCCGCTACAGGGCCACTGTCTTGTTGTTTTTGGGCCGTTTCTTTGCATGGCAGAGGATCAAAGCTGGTAACAGTTAGCTTTCGCCTGCAGAGTCGAGCCTTTTCGTCTTGCTGGGGGGGATGAGTTCCCTGCTGGGGGGGAGGAAGAGCCCTCACCTCCCCCGAGCTTCCCCTTCTCATGGTCAACATACTCCAGAGGGAAACAAGGAGGCTGGTAGAAGCTGTCACTTTCCTCACATCTTTTCCACTACGAGAGCTTAGTGTTGATCCTCACACATTACCTCGACCCTCAGCTCTCAGCTCCTTCTCAAATGCTCACATTTGTTTCTACGAGTGTTTTTGTGAGAGGAATCAGTCAATTCAAAGGATCCTGGAGAGGCTGAAGCTTAATGGCAGCACAGACTTCATGTCAAACACAATAAGATAAAATGATAATAAATAAGGCCAGCATTAGTTTAAAATTTACACTGTGAAGTGGATCAGCATGTTAGTTTTTGACTGCTGTTTGTCTCGTTCATACAGGATCCTCCAGGTGGGTTTTCCAGCCAGGAGAAGACTGTGAGCCTGAAGAAGGAGCCTCGGCTCTCCCTGGGCATCACCATTGCAGGGGGGAGGGACTGTCGCAGCCGCCTGCCTGTTTACATCACGAGTGTGCAGCCTGTTGGCTGTCTGCACCGAGATGGCACCATCAAAAGAGGTACAAAGGAGCTTCTGACCAGTGTGGGTTTGCAGTGTTATTTGTTGTGTCTGTGGCTGCAACTTAGAAAATATTTTTACTAACAGTTCATCCGTT
>JAUZTA010000031.1:14906570-14917496 GCA_034780835.1 Ctenochaetus striatus
CCTGGAACCTCATGTGCTTTTCATCATTCGTATATTACGAGTTTGGGGTGAGGGTCAAGGTGTCAAAACCTGGGTTTACAGAGACATGTGATCAACTGCAGACCTCTGCAGGGGATCAGCAGAATTCCCCCAGTGCAGTACTGTGCATCCCATTTAAATGGATATCAGCAGGTCTTATCTTAGCTCCAAATTAGCAGCAGGCCTCACAGCCATAAGCATGCAAAATATGCAATCTGGCAGTTATGTTTTCGTCAATGGACTGCCTGAACCAAGATGGAAAGTACAAGAGCTTCTTGGCACCAGAAGGTCTGCATCTACAGATCTGCTGTTCCGATTGAAAACTAGAGTCTGGAGTAGATTTTAAGTATCATTTCCAATCACCGTCTCCCTTGTAAGGCTGATAAATCCGTTCAGTTAGCTTTACTTGGCACAAGCAGCTTTAAAACTCTCGACCTTTTGATATCACATCATTATCAAGCAGAAGTGCAACATTACGCTCTCAAAACAAATAAGATTTGTGGACTATATGAGTCATTTTAAATTAAAACCAGACATAGCATATGCACACATGTAGGAGTTAAACTCAACTGCAGAGCTCAGGCTGTGATTTCTGGGTCTGGATAGTCTGTATGGTGGACAAAAAAGTCCAAGTACAGTTAAATAAAAAAACAACTGTAATGTCTGTCTTGCTGCATCAGTGACTGACAGCACTGATACCAAAAACTCAGGACTCTGTTCTCCCACAGGTATTTATGTCCAGCACCTTCCACATGTTGCTGCTCAAAAAAATCTCCAGTCTGGCTCTCGTCACTGAGGGAACTTGGACCTCAGGACTTCGTATTTGATGATGGTGCTCAGTTACAGCTGCATGACTGTCAGTCACAAAATGCTTCAGAGCTTCAACTCGCCACTGCAGAGCTAATCAGTGGCTAATGTTTCCTCTTGCAACATTTAGAGCAAGATTACCCATGATTCTTATCTGGCACCCCTGACCTGCTGGTGCAACCACAGAGAGCCAGAAGGACACAAAGCCTCCTCTGAGCTGATCATCGATATAGGTACTTTTTACTTTCTTTCCATATTTTCTTGACTTCTGTGAGAAAACATGCAGCTGGGGGTACAGGATAAGTAAATGAAACAAAATGAAAAAGAGACTTTCAACTATAGGGGATTTAAATAGAGTGATAGTTTATAAACATACCAGGCCTTGTCTTATCGATTAATCTACCTTTGATATTGTTTTATTTTCTTACAAGGTATAAAAAATATCAATTTACAGAAGAGGACAGAACAGAGTTCCAAAAACACTGTCCACTTGCAGTTTTTTTAACTTTAATTTGTTATTAACAGAAGTAAGGTTTATAGAAATGCTCACATTTCAGAGGAGGAGTATTCTGGTGCTCTCATCCTGGTTCCCTCTTTCAGCCTGCAGCAAAATTCTTCATCAATTTGGACGCCAGGATACGGGGAGGCACCTGAGGGAGGAAAGAGGGGGAGAGGTTTATTTCAGAGTTTCAGAGTTAAAAAAAAAGGCCTCTAACAGCAGATTTGTTTGAATTTAAATGTATCTTAACACAGGAAACAAAGAGGTGCTGTATAACGAAGTTTTCATCAGCTTTATTATGTAAGATTCCATGATATTAATATTGTAAAATGCAATTATAAAAATATTTTATTTTAAGACATTCAAGAGCTTGATCACATCGTTAGTACAGTATTTTCCATTTAATGTTAGTACTTGGATAAACTGATGAGGTATTTTAAATGTTCAGTAAATCTTTAGGGCACCATTATTTATAAAGCTGGTTCTGGTTAATGTACATTTCAAACTAATGACACATATTGCATGAGAAAGTGTTCGCAGAATGGAGGGAAACAATTTTGAAAAACATAAGTTCACATTCTTCACTATGTTTAGATGCTATTAAAATGATTAACAGACTGAGTGACTGACATTTAGAGAATTCAAAGGATTATTTTGCAGTTACAAACACAACACCTGCCCTGTCTCTGCTGCATTCTTAATTCCCAACTGGGAGCAATAAAATCTCTTTAGTGGTGAGTGCGAGCTGCTTTCCAGCTCCAGTAATCTACATGAAAATATCTCCCAGACTTGTTTAAGAGCTCTTGCCAGTTACGTAACAGCTGCTGTATACAGTACATACAGTACATGTTTGCTAAATAAATTGCTAGAAAACTCAATTTAAAGGATTTTCCGTTAGATTTTGCTGCATGGTGAAATTGTGGTCTATTCACGACTAACAGTAAATGTGTAATGTTACAGTTGAATTGGCTGAGTCATGAATCTGTCAAATGGATCACTAACCAAAACCGCTGCTAATTTTATTTGCTTTTTAACTGGAATGTTGGTTGTTAAATTTGAACTCTGAGCCAAAGTCTACTTGGTGCTCGTTCCCTGTGAAAACATACACTGAACCTGCTTGTATCCAAGATCAATTCTGCTGGTTCTGGAGAATAAAGTCCTGTCTTTTTGTGAGTCATTACATAATATTTTTGTTTGCTTGAACTCCCACAAATGTAATAAAACTTCAAGTTTGTGGCTACCAACATTTACAGAGAGACCACAGCTTCAGCTTGGGGAAGTGTTTGAATACCTCCAAAGAAATCAAGTTTATTCAATAATTAGCAATAATAATAAGCAATCTTTTGTGCACAAAAAATACATTTAAATCCCAACTGTTACTGTGTACATGGTCCATATTATTTTAATCGTCAACCTCTATAATGAGAGCTATACATACAATGTGTAACATTTATCCATGAAACGTACACTTCTTTTTTTTAAAAATCTTTTTTCAAGAATATTCATAAAAAATATAACTGATGTATGCTTTATATACATTTTATGGTACAACCACTGAAAACAATTAACAAAGTATTTTTAATAAAAATTTCTCATTTTATCTTATCGTGTCTTATCATGGCATAAAATAAATGTACAGTCTAACAATACCATAGCTTTGTTTTAAGATGCAACAGAATATTTTTTCTATTTCTGGCTCTATTTAATGTTAGTTTGATATTTTTTTTTTCAATGTTGAACTGATACTGATGGATATCTGGCATGGCAAACATCATGCTGGCCTAATACAGCAAGCTTTTGGTATTAAAAACCACAAAATGATCTTGACACACTCTGGTTCACGGAGCAATGCGAAAAACACACTTAAGTTACCCTGAAACTTTTGACCTCTAAACAAGATCAGGTTGCAAAGCTCACTTCTTTGCCATTTTTCTTGGTCACTTTGTATCCTTGTTTCCTGATTTATTTTTCTGAGGCCCTGCTAACACCACCCAGATGTGCAAGTGTTTCTTTAACGGAAAATGTGGTGATGATGTGTCAAGAGTGAAGAAGAGGAAGAAAGAGCGAAAGAGAAAGAAAGAAAGACAAAAGGGAGAGTGTCATTCTGACGTCAGTGTGCTTTACATCTACAAGAATGTGCAATTTGACACACTTTTCTTTCAACTGCAGTGGCTGACGACAAGGTATGGCAGTGATTTAACAGCGGCACAGTCAGAAAGTACAGAATAGCACACTTACTCTTATGTCTCCCGCACTTCCCATGGTGACATTCAAACATACAATATTTCACGCTGAGTCTTGCTATAGAAACGTGTGGTGAGCTCTGTGCCACGGTGCAAAGGCAATCACAGGCCGACATACAATGCTGTCTTAAAGGCTGCAGTGGTTTCACAGCAGGGATACACTTTTACACTGCTCGGTTACAGTGAGTTTGTGCTGCAAGCTGGGAAGAAAACGGGTAACTTAAATAGGAGGTGTTCTCTCGTTTTAATGTCCCATGCCGGCGCTAAAAATCACAGTCCAACTTCACAAGGTTTTTTTTTGCATGAGTGGCATGAAAATAGTTCTCTCAGGCTGACAATGCAGGTCCAAGCCCTTTGTCCCGAAGGCACAATTACACAGTGGAAGAAGACAGTTATTACCCAGTGCATCTGGTGAAACTGTACAACCGAGGGGCACCGAGAGGGTCCACCGAGCTCTCACTGAACGCCTCTGATAACAGAACTTCATGTTCAAATACTGGCTTTTACGCATGTAACAGGATGTTAAGAATAAACGCATACTGCTTATAAACATGAACTAAATGTCAATGTTTTGATTTCACGAGGAAATAACAGTATCCTCTATTTATAGACGAATGCGCTTAAAGTGTTTTTGTATGCAAGGTATGAAAAATATTTTTACTATTTCAAGAAACAGGTTTTAACCTAGAAAATAAATCACCACTATTAACTGCTGTTATGTCTATAAGCTTGTTAGCTGTCAGTCTTAACACAACATGGATTTTTTTTACAAGCTCTGTTAGTTGCCTCCTGTTGTTTTGCTCGGTTCATGTTCAACAATATGAAGTATAAAACATGAAGTAGCCTCAGGTGCCATTTACACTCACCCAGAGAGAAGATCTCCCACATAAGAACACCAAAGGACCAAACGTCACTCTGAGTTGTGTAGACCTTGTCAAAAATGGCCTCAGGTGCCATCCACTTGAGCGGTAGTCTAGCCTGTACAGGTATGAGATAAAAAAAATCATTTACTTCCATATCACACCTGTGTGCATTTCTCACTAGTTACATTGTCATATCTGTTCAAACCCAACTGCAGCTTTTGATTTAGCTTAGCCTGATGTTTCAGCTCCTTCCCTTCATCTTGCATTAAAACAAACACACTAATCTCAATTATCTTTTGTTACATCTCCAAGATCTGCTAAAATTATTCAGTGTTTTTCTGCCAAGTGAGTGGTAGCTTAGAGTTTTGCATGTTAAACACTTTTTCTGTTAATAAATACCTGACAGCTGGAAACAATTTTAGATTTTAATGAACTCACATCTCCTTTGCGCACATAATCAGGGTCTTTGTAGATGTCTCTGGCAAGCCCAAAATCACAAATCTTCACGACGTTATTCTCAGAAAGCAGAATGTTTCGTGCAGCCAGATCACGATGGATGCACTGTTGAAAAATGGGGAAAAACAAACTCATTTAATGTGACATTTAAATGTATAAATTCAAGTTTTATGCATGTGATTGACCTCACAGTGGTACACTATGTGCTATAAGGAATGGCTGCTGGCAAAGCAACACATGGTCAAGTCATCAGTGATATTACAATAGGAGATGATGTGTTCCATATCCAGGCTAAGAAATGGTCTGTAAAAGGTTATTTACAACAATGGCTTCATTCTCTAATCAGCCCCATCCGGCCTCCGCCAAAATTATGAATGACTTGAAAAAGAATAAGATCAAGAGTGATTTAAAAAAGAAACTAGGGCAACAAACAAATTAATGGCTGAGTAAAGCATGTCACAGAGGAAGCAAAGTGGTTCACACTTTAATTTAAGCAAAGCAAAATCTTTTAATTTGCCTTTTGCTGAACATTTATTTACTTACAGTGCAGAAACTCTCTGCATGAGCTCCATGCACGACAACTTTAAAAGATTTGACCAGTTTTACGTAGTTTGTGATTAATCAGCTTTCTTCCTACTGGACATTGTTTCTGGTTTAAATGCATTAGATAAAGAAGTGTGAGCATTGTGACTCTACACTCAACTGAGAGCACAATGTATCCAAATTTAAATCAAAATAACATGGCCTTTGAACAAAGAACAGAACTGTAACATGAATAAAAAAGTACCTTGCGTGAAGCCAAGAACTCCATGCCTTTTGCAACTTGGAAACTGTAGCAAATTAAATCTTCCAATGTCAGGACTCTCTTATATAAATCCTCAGATTCTGTGAAACAAAAGAACATAAAGATTTTCCTGTGAGACTGATTTTTTTCATATTGGATGTATATGTCCTTTAAATTTAGGGCTATAATCCCCCTCATCTAGTTTCTGTGTACAGTCAGTGTAATCAGAGTCTGTCTATGCCTGTCAAATAAATCAGATAAGATGAAACAGTAAAGATCCTCATGGGCAAACTGCAAATGTAAAAGCCTGAATGAAAATATATCATTGAAACAATCCTCCTACACACTCTGTCTCTAAAACATCCTCTACAGACCAGAGACAAAAAAAATTACAATTCCTCCTATTTTTCAGACGTCAGGTGAAACGTGCGGTGAATGAGAGAGGAACTCCCTCCACAGGCCCACCTGAGTAAACAGCCAATCAAACCAGAAATAACACATCAGGAACAACAAGGCCGACGTGCAGTGCTTGAGCTGGAGGCCGAGAGCAAAGCAACACTCAGGTCAAGACAGGAAATAAACAGACCCCTCCCCAGACTCAGTGGGGTGACAGTAGCTTCTGCTGTAGTGATTGTACTGCTGACCAGGAGGAGGAAACGTCCCATCAGACTCGGGCATGAAAACAATCTGAGGGAGCTTTCATGCCTGAGCTGAGGGGGTGGAGCAGAGGTAGAGAGAGACAGCAGGAGGGGCAAATAGAGGGAGGTGGGGATGTTTGGGGGGGTTGAAGGGAAGCAAGATGTGCTTGGCCTTTACCTTCTTCCTCTTCCTCTGAGTCGCAGTAGCTCTTATCTTCGATGAAGCCAGAGCTGGCTGAACTTCCGGTGCTGGCCACGCTCTCCAGGCGGCGTTTCATCAGCTCGCTCAGCTCGCAGCCCGATCCTGACGACACCTCCTTACCATCCTGGCTCTGACCAGCACACATATATCATAAATAATGAGGTAAAACTGCACTGCTGACATGTATGAGGCTTTCTTATATGGTTGTCAAAAGAGTCACTCCCTTCTCACATCATGCTAAAAGCCAGAATAATGTAGAAGCAAGAGTGCTGGAATCATGCAGCATATGACTCACCTTATAGACGACAAAGTCATCTCTCTTGCTTCTTAAATAGTTGGACAAGTTGCCATATTTGCAGAACTCCACTATCATCATCAGTGGGCCTGCAAAATGAAAAACATGATTATTCCTATTTTCACAGAGAAGGAAAGCTACGAAAGATAGAGGCATCCAACTTTGAAGCTAGACTGATAATTGATAATCAGTAATAAAGCTCACCTCCAGGCTTTGTGCAGGCTCCCAGCAGGTTGACCACATTGAGGTGATGGCCAATGTGGATCAGGATCTTTAACTCCGACATTAGAGCTTTCCGCTCATTTGACGTAGCACCTCCTGTGAATGCAAACACATGTAGAACTTGCTCAGCACTGACTCATTTATCATTAAACATTTTGACTGAAGTACATACATTATCACAATAAATTAGATTTTGATTTAAAGTTCTTTAGTTTTGTTTTAAATCATTCCAGGGGTTGTTACATTCTTGTATGCTTTGAGTTCAAACTCCTTTGAAATGTAAAAAGAAACAGATTTCCACTTCTATGAGGTAATGGTGGAAGACAAGATCTTTTTATTCAACAAAATGAGACCATGTCATCTCATCAAGAAAAATTCAGTTAGGATCATCTGCAAGTCTACACAGATCTGATCTAATATTGAAAATGATTTTCATGCACTGTAGGGCAGAAACTTTGTACAACACGCAAACCCCCATACATTTAAATAGTGTGCACATTTTGACCTTAAATAAAACGTAAAACTTTCTTTAATAATAATGAAATACCTTTCAACTACATTTGCAGGGCTACATCCAGCGGTTTATCTATCTGCTTTACTTTGAATGACTGGTGCATAATTAACAGCTCTTTTGCATTTTCTTCCAACTCTTTTATTCATTTCGCATTATCTGAGACTGATTCCTTTTTCCTTTCTCACTTGTAAGTGATGTGAAACACATGTTAATGGTGCAGACTATATGTCTTAGCTTGTTGTCAGGTTGTTATTTGCATGTTTGCTTGTGGCTGCTGTTGCCCAAGACAAATTTCCCTCAGGGGACATAAGAGTTTATCCTGATCCTTATTCTAGGACCGTGTTCTCTGTAATCTGTGGTAAAGATTGTCTTTTTGTAGCTGGAAACTTTAAGACGCATGAGGGCTTTAACAGTTCAGACTAGAGAGACAAATGCTGGTTCTCTTCCATTGTTGAATATTCTATCTTCCTGTTTTATTGCCTGGTATTTCTCACTATCCGCAGTAAACTAGAACAAGCTTAATAAAGTCGTTAACATCTCCAGTAAGACTGCAGGTCAACAACATTATAGCACGATGCTGCTTTGTGAGTGTTAAGTGTTGTGGAAACAGCAGGCAATCTTAAATTATGTCTCACATCCTCTTCAATGTAAAAAAAGGCAATCTCTTTGTGCTCTACTTATGCCTGGCAGACCTTCATACCTTCCTGTATAGCTTGGCTAGACAAAATCTTTGCATGATTAAAGAATTACTGTTTGCATTTAGTTCTGTTGTTCTTTCTTATTATTGGCAATGTTGTTTTAGGGCACCATTTGATATTTATAGTTTACTGTGCTGTCTTTGTTGTTGTTGTATTTGCCTTAAAGTTTCCAGTGACAAGAAAAGAGTTTTTAAAAAGATAGTAAACACAGCTAAACATTTCTTGCAAATAATGATTAAAACAGAAAACTATTAAAGTTAAATTTGTTTAAGTTACTAACTCTAAAATATTATACTTCTAATGCAGTATGGAGATAATATATGAAATATTTATAAAACAATGTGTACATATAAAATCTGAAGATCTAGTTCAGGACGATTTTCTTGACTTCCCTTATGTTTTAAGAGGAAATATTGTCTTTGCGGTTAAGTATAAAGAGAATGCAGGAAAGAAGCCTGAACATTGGTTGGTTTCTGGGGAAGCTAATTTTGATAATTTATCAAATTTGATGGAAAGATAATGGATATTGCTTTAAGCCAAGTAATGAGAAGCAGCATTTGGAGGACATCCTTAGAGAAAATTGCCAAAACAATTAGAGTAACAAAATGAGAGGTACTTACATTAAAAACCTGATCTTCACATAATTTTAGAAAAATCAAGGTTCAGAGATTGTTTTATGTTTCTCTGACCAACCACATATTTATGACCTAGAAGCTAAAACAGTCAGGGAGTCTACAGCTACACCACGGTCAATTTGAGGAAACCTGCTGCTTTCCATTAACTCTGATCTACAACTCACAACAGCCAGAGAGTCTCTTCCTCTTTGAGAGCCTGTGATTTATGCTGAGACATGATGAATGGTATGACAGTGACTACTACGTCGAACCAACAGCCCTGTACTTCATCCTTACTGAGACTTCCCCCACAGTCACTGATAGCCTGCAGTTTGCATCTATTGTTATGAAAAAAGCCACAGTCTCTTTTGAACAGATAAGCTGTGGTGAATAAAATATCTCAGCATCTGTAGTTTAAACTTTTTTTTGGCTCTATGGTTTTCCTGTTTCCATTTTCATTCAACTTCTATGGTTTATTGTGAATATTTGCAAAGACTTTGTAATTGAATTATAAATAATTCCTCTCAAAAACCAAAAATAGAGACCAAGGATGGTCTCATAACATTAGTTTTGCTACAATGTGTCAAATATAAACACATTTGTATTGCTCATTTTGTTCTTGTATCTTACAATTTGAACACATCTTTATATGCAGAATTTGAACTGAATGATTAAAGCCTTGGATCTGCATAGGATCTATCTTTTCATCAAGGACAGGGTTTGAGGCCTGAGCCTTTACCTTTGACTGCACTTAGTGAGGAAAAGACATTGCATACTTTGCTACAACATACAAACATTAATTGCAGGCACATGTGGAGCCATAGCTCATGAGTCAGTGATATGCACAAGAAATAAATCCTCTGCAAAAATGATAGATATGTGTTATATGTCTGAGATGAAAGTGAGTGCAGTGTAAATGCTTTTCAGTCTATCATGAGCCATGGTGCCTCTAGGATGAACTACAGGGGCCCACAGGCATGTGAAAAAGACCTATATGTTTTGCAAACAAATGCAAATTTTTTTTTCATAACAAAGTATAAAAAAATCCTACCCTTCAGCATTTTGACAGCAACAGTTTTGCAGGTTGAGAGCTTGTCAATTCCGAAAGCAGAGGCCTCCACCACTTTTCCAAAAGCTCCGTGACCAAGAGTTTTGCCTAGCAAAGGAAAAAAAAAAAAAAATTGATAAGTAGGACAACATTAGCTTCCTGTCCCTCGGGTGAAAATCAATCTGGAGTCTCTGTCAGCTAAGTGATGGGCCTGTAATTAAAACAACATGCTGGGGCTCTGATCACATGGCAGTTTTTTCTGGTAAATGTATAGTTCACTTGAGTCTAGATGACAGAGTGTGTCAATGATAAGTAATGAGGCGATGACATTTATTCCATTTACTCTAATGTGGCTGTGTATATCCTTACCATAAACTACTAAAGTAAAATTACTTTCATTTTGAAAAATCATCTCATTCATAAGGGGAGGAGGGAAGGGAGGTCAAGCAACTGCATGTGTCTTGATAAAACTATGTTAATATAAAACATTTTAACTCAAGTTAGTTTGATTACACAGAGCTCACCTAGCCTCAGGCGGTCACGGGGAAACTCCCATTTGCTGCTGTCATACTGAAGAAGATCATTCTGCTCCTCAAGAGGACACTCGTCAGGGTCAATGATGATAGAGGGACCCATCTTATAGTGTGCTGGTTGCTGAAGGTGTTACAGGACACATATGAATTTGTTCATTATGATAAGAGAGTTTTTTTTTTCAACGACAACCATGAAAAGCCGCAGAGTTATGTTTCATTTGAAGTGATCAGCAGATAATAAAAATGTTAATACGGCTTGAGAGTTTTGCACTAGGTTAAAGGCACAAAAATGCTTCCTCTTTTTAGTTCTTTTCTTTCTTAGAAATAGGCACACTATGTTCTCCTTTGAGGCCATAATGCACATACAAACATGAGAAAATGTGGATTTCATAAACATGGGTTAAATTTATCCTTCCCTTAAACTCTATTTCACAAGAGACATGAATCAGCTGCTTCCACAAAGTCACTGGAGCCGAATTCATTGAAACAGAT
>JAUZTA010000031.1:14920451-14931004 GCA_034780835.1 Ctenochaetus striatus
CGTTTTAAAAACATGAATGAAGACACGTATCATGCTGGCCTGAAGTCCTATTTCAGACTATAGTTTTGGACACAAAGTTGCTCGTAGCAAGCTAAGGAATGTCAAATTTGCAGTTATTTCCTGTTTCATCACTGTTAATTGGAAGCATGTTGTTGGTTGACAGCATCGCTGATGGACTCCTGTATTCATCCAATTGGAAAGAAGCTGAGTCTAGGCCCCAGGGGAACCAGACTGTGCTTGTTTATTCAGATTGCTGGAAAGCATTCGGTGTTCCGTAAGAGAGGACAGCTGTTATTACAATCCTGTCCTCTTTTCTAGCAGCATTCCATCATTCTCCGTCTTCCTCACCTCTGGAACAGAGCACAATTTCTCTCGGGAATTCGCTCACTCTGGGAGTCAAACTTCAAGTGCTTGGCATCCCCTTAGTTATGGGTTCACCTACATCCAACCCTCTCCAAAAGCAATACTTCACTCTTGGGAGATCTGATTCACTTAAATTTTAAGGAAATGTGGTTCACTTTGTTGAAAAGTAAATCATATATACTTGTGTGCAGTCACACCTCATCCTCGCTATCATTGCATAACTGTCTCAGTGGATATTCATTTTGGAACACTTGGAAAATGCTCAGCGGCACATAAAAAAGTAAATCCTCATAGCAGAAGGCTCACTGAGAAAGAGGAATGACCTGCTGGCAGTGAAGCAGGAATGCAGTTATTCATAGCTGTTTTTAAACGCGTGCCATTATAGCTCTCCATATGGCTCAGGACATGTTTGCCGCTCTTCCGCCCTAAGGCTGCTCAGCTACAGTGGAAGATGGTTTCAATTAATGCCCCCCTCTGCTTTCTTTATTGCACAATACAATCTGCACATTCCTTTGCTGTTCTTGCAATTAATTACAGCTCTCACTGTGTAGATCATTTGAAGGTATCCAGTGCATGCTATAGAGCCCCTTGCAGTTATTGCAATAAAATTCAGCAGAGCATTTCTGGGCGCACTACAGCAGTTGAACTTTAAATGTTGATATTTAAGTTGTGGTACTCTAGTGACCCACTTACCATCAACGTAGAAAGGAAGTGTCATTGTAGTCTTGCCGGCTTCATTCTGGGCCACACAGGAGTAATGTCCTGATATGCTAGCTTCTCCTATCACCAAGGTGCTCACCGTCTAATTGGAATCAAACAGGTGATTATTAATACTTATTCAAAGTAGAATAAAAAAGGTTGAGGTAAAAAGAAAAAAAAATAACTTAGCATCATATTTCACTCAACTGTGACTTTTAGTGGGATTTATACTTGGGGGTTTCAGTCACCATCAGAGTAGTGAGTCGCTGTTAACAGGCAGGTGAGAGGTCTGGAGCTGGCCTGGTCTGTTTTATACTCTCCAGCGTGTCACATTAATGAAAGGATACATCTGGAGTTTCAAACCCACTGCGTCTCATTCTGACCTGTGCTATAGATCTAGGGCTGGGGCTCCATGTCCATTTCCTGGAGAGCACTTCTAATGCCACACTTGATTTAGTCACTGCACCACTACAGCATTTTAATGGCTTACAAAGACAAAATAATAAGTGAAACTTGGCCGAGGGCGTGGGGCTCTGTTTAGCGTTCATGGTGACATGTGTTTCTTGGGGGCAGTTAACTACATCAAAGAGAATGAATGATGTGTGTGTGTGTGTGTGTGTATTGTCTGGATGTATGGTGGACTAAACTTCCTGAGCTTGTAGGAGCTATTGTGTTGACTCTCAGACAAACAGATGAAGCAACGAAACATTATCAGCCTCCCTGCACTTGCAGTGTTCACCAAACAAACATTCAGGCAGTAAAAGAATAAGTGTTAAAAACTTATATCATGTTGTCCTATTCATGCTGATGTGACGTTTGTCAAAACACTGATAGAGTGGCCTAACGGTATTATGTTACAGCTATTACTCACCAAAAAGTAACCTAAGCTCAAAAACAGTCATTTAAATGATTACGCACAGTCCCTAAGAGGTGACCTGACCAGACGCACTGTGACCTCTGTGCCCATGTCCTCCCCCTTGTGTTTTCTTTATATTATGACCCGGACCAGTCTCCCTCTCTACTGGGCTTTCTGAGAAGCCACTAAGAGGCCTGGCCCCGACTACGTTCTTATTCACGGGCCAACGCGATTTATGTGGGGTGACAGAGAGGAATTCAGTTCCAACAAATCCTCTTCTTTCAAACTGCTGCTTGTTATCATTGACCCTTAGTCCTCGCCCTCATAAAGCACCAGCGTTTGGCCACGAGTACTTGTAAATAGGTGGTGCCTCCCTATTTATGTCAGAGACTTATTAGAACTGATGCCTTGTAAAAATGGCTAAAATTTACAATTACTTGGTGTGCAATGACTTGATATGAATCTAAGTTTCTGTCCATGCCAAATCAGAGAGCAGGAGTCAATAAATCTTCTGATTTGGACCAGAAAACAGATAAAAAAAACTTTGGATGAAAATGATCACTGACTCCTTCTCCTGATGGAAATTTGGGTGCCAACAAATTTGTGCCCTAATTTGACACAGCCTGCTGTGATCAATTTCTTTAGCCTATTCCTTAACACAGACTCTTGTGAGGCAGTGAAAGCATGCTCTTAATTATGTTCATGGTGAATTTTTAGTAACAGGACAAGTGCTGAAATGTATACAGTTTCCCCATGTTGTGGTGTGTTTTGGGATTTGGGTGGCAAATAAGCATAATACCATCTTCTTCTCAGTTATCACTGATTACAAATAACAAACATCATGGCCATGTGGAATAAAAAAAATGAAGACCAGCTGATCAGCATGATTCAGGAGAGGTCAATGCTAAAATATGGTAGACAAACGCTGTGTTTTCACAACAATTTGTAATCTTAAGTCTTCCGGTTTCCCTTTTTGAATGATGAATACAAACTACCACCCCCTGCTGGTATGGAGAGTTATTACCACTCACACAAGCACATAATTTACGTGTTACTTGGCTGTTGACTGTTTTCTTTGTGTTTTCTTTGTGCAACTTTTTGGCTAGGACATAGGGAACGTGAGGCATTGAAACAGTCCGCCTTCGTTGCTGCTAGTTCTTTGATGTTGGTTTGGTGGGTCTAAGGGCTTAAAGGGGACAGCCAAGGGCCTTTTTCATAAGTTTTGGTCACAGTAATACAAGTCAAAATAAAGCTGAAAAAAAAAAATCATTTTGAGCGAAGAGAAGTACTGAATCACTGCCAAAAGGAGGAATATTGTCAGATTTATGGATTTCAGATGTTGAATCTTACTTTCAATCTTCAGTCACGGAAGATTACTACTTGAATCAGAGAGCTATTGGCTATTTTGTTCTTCTCTAGACATCCATTTGCTCCAGTACTCATGAATCATGCTATCAAGCTGGTCACTGACTATTTGTCAAACATACTCATGGTGTAGAAAGTACTCTACAAATGTGATTGCTGTTGAAAAAAAATGTGGAAACAGTACATACAAAGTTAAAACCACATACCTTGTTTTTTCCTTGAACCAGTTCAGGATTGACGTTTATGCTCTTGATCCAGTTGTGAGAGTAATTTCCCCTGCCATCAACACTGACGTGGATTGGCTTCGTGGAATACATGCAACTGTAGGACGGAAGATATACAATAAATTTGGCTGTCTGATCATGCTGCCAGTATGTGCAGAGATGGATATACACGTGTTGGACAGACAATACAGCATAGAAGAAAAAGTAGACATCATGTGCTTTCAATTTGGAAACTTGGTGTTACATTTAAACATATCCTGCTCAGACCACAGTATTATGATGTACAACTAACTATCCTACTGTAAAAGTTCAGATTCTGAAAAGCTGAGGGCAATTTATCAAACAGCTGACACTAATCTGTGTAGAATCCAGGTCTAGACCAGCTCTTCTTGGTTATAAAACCTTGAGAAAGCCTTGATTTGACCCCCACCCCCAAAACTCCTCACCGCCTGGGGTGGGGAACAATCAGCCTGATGAGTGGAGAGGCAGAGGAGGAAACAGCAACAGCGACAGGAAGGGCTGTGCTGTGCGTCAGCTCGTTCAGGAAACAACCCCCCCGTTCTCCTCTGTGCTCTGGCCAGAGGAGATAAGGTTGATCCCAAAACCTTGGTGATCAACAGAGTAACAACTGATAACTTCTCAACCTGCCAGTAAAGACACCCCATATTTTTGCTTCTACATTATCAGCCTCTTTGCACATCCAACACAGCAAGTTTCCCCAATTCTAAAACCTCCCCATTTTTTCCCATTTCCCCCACCTCCCAAAACTCCTTAAGATTTAGATGAGATATGACCTTGAAGGGCTACATGTTGGATTTACAGTGACAGGTACTTTACAGGGTCAGGGCTGTATAAAACAAACAGTTTGCACAATTGGCCTCCTACCAGGCTACAGCAGTTCCTCTGTCTCATTAGCTGCCTGCCACAGCCCAGCCACTGTTCCTAGTGCCAGCCCTGATTATCTTTAGGCTTGCAGGAAGAATTGCTTTGACCCAACTAACGTTCTGCTATTATATTTCACAAATCTGGCGAGTACCGTGTTTGAGATAATATTATAAATGAAATAATGGAGGCACTAGAAGAATAAAAGCAATGAACATGTGACATAATTCAGTCTCTTTTGTGCTGCAGTTCACAATGTTGTTTTTGCTAATGGTGGTGGGGACTGATAACCCAAGGGTAATGGCCCATTGTTTTCCTGATCTTACAACTCGCGGGTCTCATGCTGTCACTGTTGAGCCGGGATCTTGGGGAATGTTCATCTTGTTGGTGGGTTCACCAGCAGGCTGGCATTCCTGAACAATCACTCATACATTTAGTTCTATTTGGCTCAGTAACAGCTTAGGGAATCTGAGATTAATATATCTCCCCACAGTGTTTCCCCTTAAGTCTATAAAGCCACTGACCACGGGGCAGGGCAGTTCTCGAAGGCTGCATTCCTTTGATCAGTGTCTCACATTTTGGATCAGAGTGAACGAAGTCAGTGCAGATCTTTGCTATAGTGTGATCTATATGGAGGGGTGGCTCTAAACCCTACACCTTTTCTGCTGTCAAGTCAGTTTATGTTTGTGTGCAGCTGGACAGGTAACAACCAAAATAACTGCTTAACTGTTTTCTGGATGAAGAGAAACTCTAGGAATTGAGGGTAACTTGAACCTTTAAATTTTTATGCAAACTGGCAGCTAAACTTGACAGTACAGCACACAACAATTACCGAAGTGAAACATCACACTCAACGTAGCACCACTACAGCTACTGTCTTTAATCTGATTTTGAAGCATGTAATGTTAGGTATTCATGATAAATGATGAAATTTGTGCTTTAAACAAGATAAAAACTTCACATTGGATATGCTTTTAATTCTTTCAAATAGGAGGAAGTTAACTGAGTGTGAATGCGGAAATTCTAGTTCAAACACATCAATGCTAGCAACATAGTGAGATGGTGACTCACCCTTTAAGCGCAGAGTCTGAGTGACACGGTTGCCAGAACCAAGCGATGTTTGGCAAGGGCAGTCCATAAGCAGTGCAGGTTAGCTGATGCTGCTTGCCAAACATGTAGGGCTGCACGTCCACAGAGGCGAGCTCCGCCTCTGAAATAGTTGGCTTGACTGTGAGAGAGATGTGCACGTAACCACACACAAGTTCATGGACACACAAACGCACACACAAAGACACAGGGAGCCAGAGATAAAAAGGAAAAAAGAGACAGGGGGACAACAGGCTAGATCATCATCTGCCATCCTAACCTCGCCCAGCTCAATGTGGAATTTCATATAGTCTTTATAACAAGTTGTGACAGTCATGATGGATAGCCATGAAAAAGATGCCATTGACACCAGTTGTCCTTTAGACACTGTGTAAGAGAAGAATGGCAGGATGATTGCTTAGCCTGAGGCTGCAGGTCAAAGAGTGACCCCAGTGTGATCCATGCCCAGGTCAGCGAATCAACCATGTCAAGAGACAAAGATCTGTGTGCCACTTCAGGAGGAAGTCAACCACTCAGCCATTCTCTCCATATGAACAGCTCAAATAATCAAGCCGCACATAGTGTGCAAATAGCTTGGCAAACCATAAAAACCCGCATCCCACCACACGTGCACCCCTCCCACAAATCACTGAGTGGAACACAACATAATCTTGAGCACAGTGACCGCTCTAAACAACCGATGAACAATGTTTAAAATAGTTCCCTAATTGATCCCAGGAATCTCTCTTGAACTGTGTTTGTTTGCGTCAGTGTGTTTTAGTTTCTATTCCAATAAATTAGTTTTGTGACAGTAAAGGAGCATAAATTAAGCTTATACAAGCCAGAAGGGGGCTGATTTTTTTCACCAGTTGGCACGCTATTAGGATTCCTAGATAATGCTTAAAGAATGCAATGAAAAAGCTCTGCCCCCCATAGTAAGCCTTAAGTAACTGGTAAACAGACTTCATTCAAGTTTACACTTAAATACAAAAACATAATTTACATCTAGTGTATGCCGTTACCAGAAATGTCACAATAACAATGAATTAAAGTCCTTGTTTTCCACAAGCTCTATGCATATTCCATAGAACATGCTGTTTATATGAGCCGCACTACATATACACATGGTGAGGATGCAAATAAATGCTGGGGACTGGGGGGGTCTGGAGCGGCTGGAGTCTGCGTGCAGAATAGAGCCCGGGCCATTTACACACTGCTCCAAGCCCCTTCAAAAGAGCCCCAATAATCAACAACAGCTGCCCCTGCTACGTCAATCCAGCCTTGGAATCAACAAGCCCCCAAATTCCTCTCATACTAGAGCTGCTACCTGCCGTCCAGTGAACTGTACTGAGAACAGCCACAGTGCTGAGGCAGCCTAATGCTAGAGCCAAGGCACTGCTTCATTTCCTTTGGATCAGCAGTCATTATCAGTTTTATGGCAACAGCTTACCTTGAACTACCAGAGTGTAGCTCAGATTTCTGTGCAGGCCCTTCTCTTGGCTCAGGCTTATGGTGTAGACCCCAGCATGCTTCTGCTGCACATCATTGATGGTCAAGTGGGAACCAGACATATTGTAACAGAGGGAATTATTTTGGATAGGGACCCCATCCTTGTACCTAAAAGAGTAAGGCAGTTTTTTTAAACAGTATAATTAGAATTAATGAGTGAAAGTGAATAGAAAGTTGACCCTAGTTTACCCTACTTACCATGCTGTTTTGTTTACTCTTGGCAGAGCAATTACTTTTGGCTCAAACACAAGCTTTTTTCTACCTTCTATGACAGTCACAGTACTAGGACGCCCATGTTTATAGGTGACATTAAGGTGTGGATGCTCTGAAACAAGGAATGACAGACATGACATTAAGGTGCAGTCATCACCACAGTGCTATATTATCACCAGATTGACACAATAATTTAAATGTAGAAGTACTTCTTTAGTTGTGCTTTTGTTCCTTGAGATGGACGAGGATACTCACCAAATACAATGACTTTTGCGAAGGCATTCTTGTATGTTGCGTCAATCTCAGCTCTGCAGCGGTACATCCCCTTGTCCTCCATTGTGATGTTTGGCAAGATTAAAGCATTGCTCATTACAAAACGTGTTGCTGGGTTGCCCATGGTCTTCTTCGTATCATGTCGATTTTCCTGAGGACGGAGGAAATGCCACTGAATCTAACCCTGACCTGTAAGGGTCCTTTTAGCAAACAGTAGTACAGTGTAAACAGTCAAGGCATTACTTACTTCTCTTTTTGGAAAATCCCATGTAAAGTCGATTCTTCCATTATACGTGGTCTCACCAGTGCAGTTGAGGATGAGGGTGTCTCCAATCAACACTTTGACACGATCTGGTGTAATCTTCACTTTCTCAAGAACATTGGCTGTAAATTGAAAACAGATATAGTGAATGTGAAATGCTCAAGACAGAAAGAAATCAACACATTTATTTTAAAATGCAAAGGATTAGACAGAAACACGACAGACTCACTTAGCATTTTGGGAATGTACTTTGACTCAACTTTGTGGCCTTTGACCAAAGTGATGCAGGAGATCATATGAAAGTGTGTAGAATAGGAATCATAGGGGATCGTAAATCCCACCTTTGGATCCCATACCATTCCATCTGCAATCTCGCTCGAGAAAGGAGGTTTCTGCAGTGAAAGAGAGTAGAGCAGAGATGTTACGTCAGTACTCATAGATATTTGGTGACACATGTGATGATGCTCATTAAAATCACTGAGCCAGACAAACTGAGGTGTAATGTGCTGACATCTCACACTCAACTGAGCTCAGCTGAGGACAGACATCTGTTAGAGTGAAAAATCTAATTACTTTTTTTTTTGTGGAGTGTAACCTCTGTAGTTACTTAAGCCATGGAGTGAAAAACATTGACAGACTCGGAAAAGGATATACGTGTCTCCGATGTTTGTTCTTGTGCCAGGAGTTGGACTGGGAGAGGAGGCAAGGGAAGGGAAGGAAGGAAGGAAAGGGAGCAGGAAGGAGGAGTGCCATAGATATACCAATAGCAGGAAGGTCACGCAACCACTATCTGTGCCATCTGAGTCAGAACTGTTTATCCATGGTAGGCACTATGTCTTTTGACTGTATGCTAAGGATATGACAAAAAACCAACATGTTTCTTGTTGGCACAGCAACATGAGCATTGTGCTAAAAACATTAAAGATGGGCGCTCTCCTCTGCTTACATCTTCTGCTGCATTCTGGTATCAAATATTACAATCTTAATGATACTTTACCTGTTGTTTCCTGTGATTGGACTCAGTGTGCACTGTTTCTTCTATCGCATTTCCTGATGTTTGTAAGAAGCACTAAATTTAGTCCAAGAGTCCACTCTGAGAAAAACTGTCTTGGAGCTCCTTCCTGCTCTTACAGGAAGCAGACAGGATGACTCCATTCGCCGCCCCTGAGCTTCCCTCGGACATGCTACTGTCTCTGCTCTGTTTCTGTGTGCTAGAGTGATCTAACACCGAAAGTGTGTGAGAACCAGTGAAACGCCTTTAGCACAGAGTTGGCCTTTTTTTTTCCAAAGAAGACAAGAAGGCTGTGGTATTAATAGCAATCTTTCATTACTTCAAAGTCTATGTCAAACAAGACATTTGTCATTTCATTTCAATGAACTGAAACATTTCAAGGATTTGAGTTATGGAACGGAATGGACGCTTTTGTTCTTGGAAACAGGCTGGTAAGCTAACTGTAAGCGATGACAGCAGCCAGTAGATTAATTCATGTTCTTGATTAAATTTTCCCCTATATAGTTTGTGTTGATTGTTGGCCATTCTTCTATCTTTGTGATACTCCAGGTATTCTGGACGAAGTGTTTCAGCTTGCTCCTGGGACTACCATCACCTCAAGTTGCACTTTTGAAGTATTTTAAATCTGGGGCCTACCACTCAAATATAATACTCTAGAACTGCTAGAAGTGGCAATTATGTCATTGCAGGTGTACTGCTCAGGACCAAAGGAAGCACAGTCTTGAGTGCAAAGTTGTTTGGCTTAGCTGTCCTCCAGAAAACTTTAAGTCATAACACCAGAGGCCAAACAACTGACCTGTTCCACACAGTCGTGTTTTCAAAAGGTACTACACTTATACAGAACAACAAAACAGCTTAAATTACAAGTAAAGGTGAGAGCAATAAGAGTGAAATGATTGTCTTACTCCTTCCAGTGTTACATTAGTATCAGGAGAGGATGTCCGGCAAGGGATCACAAGACTGGTCTCATGCCTGTACATGAAAAGGAAATCAGCTGTCTCATAATGAGGCTCTACAAATGGTTGCTCAGGATCTGTGGGAACAATAAGAAAAAAACAAAAAACATAAATATACCAGATCTAAGGAGCAAGTCACTCTGAAATCACATTTCAAAGCAGATGTAGCCCCTTGCATTTTGTCCTTTGGGTGAACCATGTTTTGTAGCAAATTTACAGCTGTTGTTTAAAAAAAATTTGTTATGCTAGAGCTGAGTTTAGCGGTGCAATTGAATAAGAGTGATGGCTGGGCATCCAACACAGAATCAAATCTCAGATCAGTTTAGAGAGGCAGCAGAGCACAAACAGAGCAATCAGGCAAGTGGGATGTCCCTAATGGGTGACCAGTAATCACACAACTGCTGTGGGAACTTCATGGCTACACAAATAGTCTGCAATTGGTCTGAGGTCAAGGAGCGGTATTGTGATAAAGGACCTATTATTTACAAATGTAAGCATGGACAGTGATATAATAAACAGCTGAAGGGCTTTGAAAAGAGAGTGTTAGACTAAACACAAGCACAGCAGATGGCCTGATAGACATTTAGTAATCTAGATTTAGTTTAGCATGCATTGTCTACAGCTATTGATATACTTGAGGCAAATATTTCATGATTTTAAGTTTAATTAAACTGTTAAGACCAACTGTTTTTAAATCTGAAAAACAAACACATCCAAGAGAGGTCCAATGAGTTGTGGCTGACTAACATTAAAAATCCTCTCTCTTTTTCCTGCCCAGAACAATCTCCATTCGAATGACACTGTGCCATGTGACCTTTCAGGGCAGACTTAGGAAAACAGTAGCTGGAGCAGG
>JAUZTA010000031.1:14949377-14961985 GCA_034780835.1 Ctenochaetus striatus
AGCTGCTGGGCAAACAAAAGATAGAAGATATCATCACTGGTACCAAATTTTTGCATTTCTGTCTCAGAATGACTCTGAATTTAGTCAAAATTACATAATCAGTTTAATAGCAATGCAGGCAATGCTCTTCAGATGTAGCTCTGTATCAATATAACCATTTTTAGCCATATTAATTTTTCACCCACACAGGCCATTATACAGGAAAACAGCTGACTCCACAGGCTCTCACATGTCTACATGTCATGCTGTGGGATAAAGCGTCTGAACACTTTGAGGTATGCTTAATGCAACCTTGTTTATCCTTAATTTCCATGATATTTTATAGTTTCTAAAAACATAAGCATGTGATCATCACTATTGCTGCATAGTGAGAGGGCGGTGGGTTGCTGCTGGCCCGCCTATCTCTTTGGATTGCTGTACTGTTTTCTCTGTGTTTATGTGGGTTTGCTTTGGGTGCTATGGTTTCCTTAAAGCCCAGACATGCATGACAGAAGGAACACTCCTATGCTGCCTTTGAACAAGGTAGTGGCCTCAGAACTAACAGTAGTCCCAGATTCCTGCAGTGTGGCTGCAAACTGACTCCAAATAGTCAGGATAGGTACAAGGCAGAGGCGTAATTTTCCACGCAGGGATAAATAAAGGATAACTCAATGTTCCCTTTCACTTCCCAGGCCGTGAACTACTCTGAGGCTCTTCAGTGGTATAACTACTCCCTGAGTTTCTTTAAGGCGGGTCAAATGGATCCAAACTTAGCCAAACTGCAGAGGAACAGAGCTTCCTGTTTCCTTCAGCTAAAACAACTGGAAAAGGTGACACAACCTGAGCCACACCAGCAAGTCAGAGACACAAATATGTCGTCCAGTGGCTGCGGTGGGTGGTGCATGTTAGAACTTACCAGGTAGTTTGTCTTTGTCACCAGCCACAGTGGTAAGTGTTCTTGCCACATTTTCACAGTTTGTGTGTGTGTGATATGTTAATGTATGTAAATGTGTGCTAATCAGGCCAAGGAAGCAATTAAAGATGCAGAGAGATGTGATCCTGACAACATTTTCACTCAGTTCAGTATTTACAAGATTGCAGTGCAGGAAAACAATGTGGAAAAAGGTATTTACAAAACATTTGCTGTGTGATATATATATAGTAAAAAAAACATGCATGGTTGTAGTGTTACAGATTGGATTACAGTATATTCTCTGTGGTGATAAAGCTGTTTATTTGCACCAGCTGCAGAGGCAGTGAATGCGATGGCACTTCTGTCCAAGAGTCCTGTGGTCAATGAGGACAGATTGCTGGTATCTGAAAATGCTGCATCCAATCTCCTCAGTCTGGCTGCTCAGATTGCTTTACAGGTAGGAGGCATCAGTTGCTTCTGTATTCAAGCTGCAAAACTCGCCTGTGCAGAAGTGGTTGTGATCTGGGGAGGGAGCGTGATAGCAGATGTTTTGGCATGTTACATCTTTCAAGAAAAAAGTCCACACTGGTGGGTATAAAGAATCAAATTGGTTTAGAGATAAAACATCATCACACAAATCAAACAGGCTTTTTGCACATGAGTATTCATATAAGTGTAGAAAGGTGTTGATGTTCCGCTTTGATAGTGATATCACAGGGTTCGTATTGTACAGATGGAAAGCATTTCACTGAAGTTATAAAACCTTAAAAAATAGCTCAGTAGACGCTGAGTAAAAATACTGGTAACAGATAGCTTTAAGCAGTCTGTGAGGATAAGGTCTGGAAATGTTGTATAAATAGAAAATGTGTGGGAATCCTATTTTTAGTATAGTGTGATTGTGATTAATATGTCTGGTGGGTGTGGGTCTTAACAATAATGAGGATGTTTGTTCCCCTGTGACAGAGCGAACAGCAGGAAACTGCCATGAAGGCCCTGGAGAGTTTATGTGAAAGCTCTAAAGATGAGGCTCAGGTTCTGACTGCTCTCAGGTCTGTGATGTATGTACATATGCAATGAATATACAAGGGTTTAATGCCACAATCATTGACTTTAATGCTGTGTATTTACTCTTTGACATTACAGTAGTAAAGGAGCAAGAACCAGGCAAAATTCCCCTGTTTGAGAGGTCCTGATACTTTAGATTGCTTAACAGACGTGGCTGTGAAAAACATAGACACATGTAGACAATCAGTGTGTTTTGCAAAGAGGCCTTTTTCAGTTACAAGTTTGGGTCCTTGTCCTTTGTTGTTAACATTTTTGCCTTTTCCTTTGCTTTTCATGCAGCTGAACTGAACTAAAAACAAAGCTCTTTTCAATAACCCCTAAAGTATGTCACCGATTGCTTTAAAAACAGAGATACTGAATTCGTATACCACATTTATATTTAGCTTATGTTGCAGCGTTCATTGTTCATGTACTGAGACTGTGTAAACAAAACATTGATGGTGGAGTTTCACACATAAAGTGACAACATTTAGTAGAAATGGCTTATGTGCCGAGATATGGTAGCAAGTCTGTTAGTTTTCCGTTTACCTCTATGATCCACTGACCTATATTCCCCTTGCTTCTCCACTGAAAGTGTGTCTCTATATAATTCAGTTAGTAGGTGAAATAAAGGAGGTCACCACCAGTTTCTCCATTCATCTTTTTATAGGTGTTTGGTTCGACTTGTGCTCTCCACAATAGAAAAATCAAGTGATGAGATGAGGTGAGGGGAAGGGAATATCTCATACAGTTTTATAGTATTACCGATGCTGCTTTTAATTAGATCGCAACACAGACTTAAATTAACTACCTTACATCACTGCATGCAGTAATGTGAATCTGGATGTCCTGCTGCCATATCTAAAAATGGGTGAGTACAAATGCATCAGTGGTTACATTGCATTTTGGAAAGTAAAGTCTTAGCTACAGCATCTGCTGTGCATCACAACCCACAAATGTTTTGTTTGCCATCACTGCAGCTCTGCAGAAAGTTTCACACCAGTCTTGCATGACTGTTGAGCAACGCACAGAAGAAGCTAACTGGTTCAGGAAGATTGGTACTAAAACTCGTTCTCTCCTTGTCACTTCAATCAGACCTGGTATGCTATCGCTTAATATCTTGCAGCACCTTCATCTTCTCTATATGTGTTGTGTGGGCATGCATGTGTGTGTGTTTCACAGCTTGGAACTCGGCTCTGCAGTGTGAGAGCTGCCCTGACAGGATGAGGGATTTCTTTGTGCTCTCTTACCAGGCAAGTGACATCATATTGACCTAAATACCTGTGATTGCACATGGATTTTCAACCTTTATTCCTCCATTCAAAGTTGACGGAGGAAAGAAGTTGGTAAAGTATGATGTAGACATAATACAGAATACATTATGTCCCTTCATTACTTCATGACAACATGAATCTACATCTTTTGTCTTCTTTTTTTTAAATTCAGAGCGCTTTAAAAGCTGAAATTACATACTATGCCTTTAAGCACATACATTCATGCCTAAGAACAGTCCTTCAAAGTAACAAGCTTATGCTTTTGGACCTTGAATAAATGTTTTAGACAAATTGAGATTAACTACTTTATGTCAGGGAAGCTGTGGAAACATGAGAGTAAATGTTTTTTCCAATATTTCCATACCACAAATATTCCAGTTTGTCCTCTCAAAATCACCTTCAAAATCACAAGACTTTTACACATTTTGTTCTCTGTCATGCAGGTGTTTTCATCTGTAGTTGTCTCAGCTGTGCCCTCTGGATCGTACGCTGCTCATGGGCCAGAAGACATGTCTGCTCATGGCTGCTGCTGCCTCTTTGGAGCTCTGCAGGAAGTCTCCTTTCTCTGACCAGGTGTGCCACCCACTCCCTCTGCCTATCTTCTACATTTAGCACGCTCTCCATCCACATGGATGGAAATTTACCAAGTCCAGTGGAGAAGAGAGGTGACTAACCACATTACTGGTGCTGGCGTAGGTGTTTCATTTTAATCTCTCTGCCTTTGAAGGGAAAGTGAACACTAGATGGCGATGATGAATCCAAAATGCTTAGTTCCTGTTTTTGTCTTTTTCACAGACTGAGGAGCTCACTCAGGCTCTGGAGCATATTCAGCTCTGTTGGGAGGTCTGGAAAACCCTGAAAGCATCAGGTATCTTCTTCAGCTATCCTATTCAAATAACAGCCATGTTTATTTGCATGTTTTAACATGACTCAGAATGGAGCTAATGAAGAGTACTCTCAACATGTACTTACAGGAAACTTCCCAGTAGACCCAACAGATACACTGCTGCTGCTCTATGAATTTGAAGCTCGTGCTAAACTGAATGACCCCAAGGTTGAGACCGTACTCGAGTCTGTGTTGGAGCTTGAAAATGTTGAGGTTAAAGTGCTGGAAACTATTGCAGGTAAAAAAAAACACAACAACCTTACTGTGTTGTTAATAATATCTCTGCTGGTATGCCTTAAGAGACAAACATGTTCTAGTATCTGTAGTATGCTGTTTTTTTTCCCTGTATGTAGCCTTAGCCATGGAGCCTCCAGCCCACTTCCCTCTGCTGTGTAAGAAGGCCTTGAGGGTTGCTCTCTCTCTGCATAAGAAACAACCACAGGCTGACCTGACCCGCTGCAGGCATACCCATCACCTCTCTGCGTGAAAATATCATTGACATTTCATCAACGATCATTCTTAGTGAATGACTGATTTTTTTTTTTATCCCTGTTTTAGCAAATGCGTTCACAGCCTGATCAAGCTGTCCCTCCCAAGTGGCGTATCAGAGGTGGAGGCCCATGTGCTCGAGGAGGTATGGGGCTACTATGAGGAGGCCCTGTCCATCATTGCAGCCGCAGTGAGTCAGCACCAATCACACACCGCCATCCCTGAGCTCCCACCTCCTGTTCCCTCAAACAGATCTTCTCCCTGCTATATAATTAACCCCCTCTCCTCCACTCCATGCCGGCATGCTGTTCTAGAAGCCTCTTTTTTATCAATGGGCTTTCAGCCACACTTCAATTAGCAGATGCTTCCATTCACCAGCCCCTTCCTGCCAATTTGAATGTTAATGTGCAGTACAAGTCATCACACTGCCGGTGAGCTGCAGCTCTGAAAGAGGCATCAAATTATTGAGACATTACACTGCCTTAGAGGCAGCGCATATTTCCCCTTTCATATTGAGTTATTACTCGAAAGCTGTGGAATTCTTTGGATCAAAGTGAAAGCCTGAGATTAAAGTGTTTTGAAAAACTAATAAAACTCGAGAAATGATAGACCTTCGAGTTTGTTTACGGTCTGTTTAAACTCCTAAGCATTGGTAAAGGTTAACAAACAGTAGAATAGGACTGGATGAAAGTTACTCAGAGGCTTCACCCACTAAAAAAAAAACAAAAAAACAAAAAACAGATTTCCTTCCATACTTCACTTACTTCAATCAAGTGAGTTACCCAGGTGGCCTCCGTTGAAAGGCCTTTTGAACATCTTCCTGCTCTTCTCTGTAGCCGGACGACTTCCCACAGATGGAAACCCTCTGGTTGCTGACTCGCGCTTGGAACACAGGGATACTGCTGTACAGCCTGGCTCAGTACCCCAAGGCTGAGAGGTGGTGTGGCATCGCCATGAGCTTCGTCCGCCACCTGGGGTCCCTGCAGGAGAGCTACGAGAAACAGGTACAGAGCTGATGGAGGAGGGGGGAGGATGAAGCAGACTGGGGTGGTTGTAGCAGAGGAACATGATAGAGTTTGAATCATCTTCCCAAACACTCAGGACTTACAGTGAATTAAATATAAAACTGTCACTGTAAAGCTTAAGAGCCAAGACCTTTTTGAGGTTTTACAGCTGTTTCCTGTGTACCCACAGATGTCTGGTCTCTACAGTGAAGTCCTGGACAGGTTGGACAAGGCCAAGAGGAACCTCATCATGGAGGAATGACTGAACCAAGCCGGGTCAGGTGTCGTTCTTAGGGTGAATCTAAGTTGACTCAGTTTGAAGCAGTGTTATTGATGCTGTAAATGTTGTGGTAAAATGTTCATCAAATATTTCAGTTGGATAAATTGTTGTTTTAGATCTGTTTCCTTGTTGGGTGTCCCAGTGGACTGCTGGTTAAAACATTTATTTAAGTTTTGGGACTTTCTCTTGTTGAACTTCCCTCGCCTCCCATGTTTCCTGTCAACTAATCTTTCAAAAAATAAAAATCTGTGCAATTGCGTTAGTTACTTTCAAAGCCACTGAGTCATTTAAAGCAGAATAACAAGCACATCAAAATCATAACTGAGTCACATATTTTATTTTCAAACAAATAAACTCTTGTCAAGTCCCAAAATAAAACCCAAACAAAAGTTGCAGGACTGTGTTCCCTCATGACTAGGACAGGGAAGACCATGAGGCCAAGTGTCCTGATAGGCTGTACCACCTGCAGTGTGACAGGAAGGAAACTACTGTACAATCAAAGGGTTCATGTTTGCAAGCACTTACTGCACAGATGTGCTATAACATAAACAGCATCACCCAAAAGTACAAACAAGAACCTTGATCCCCCCCACACCCAAAAAATAAAAGCATATATGTCATCATTTCTCTCATCAGAACAAAGACCCTCATCAATTATACACACACATGGGCATTCAGGTTCCATCTCGATATATACCACAACCTCAATGGAAAGAGTAAAATGAAATCAAGTTCTTTGGGCTTTGACATGGCTGACTGAGGTATGAATACCACACACATTGTTAACAGTCAGCTGTATTTCAACTAAACACCAGAGAGGACCAATTCTAAACTTCTAACGATGTATTGATCAACGCTCCTGGTTTTCTGTGATATTGTGTAGATTTCTGCCTGCATCTCTTTTTAGTTTTTATTTTACAATATATATATTTTTTTAAATCTATACACCCAGACACGTTCCACAAGAAATCACATGTAGACAGGCCCTACTTGAGGGAAGTGACTTCCCAACTGACTAGTTAAGTTTTCCAATAGGCATTTGAAGAGAAATACCAACAATACAGCACATTTGTATGGAAATTATATTTCAAGAGTAGCTCAAACTTTACTTACCTGACATTTGTGGTCTATAAAACATGTTTGTCCCAGTTTGATTCACACATGCATGAAGCACAGGTGAGGGGGATTTGCTGGGGGCTTATTTACATTGTACAGCTACCACACCCTTTGAAACAGTCTGCAAGCAGTTTATAAATGGCTCTGTTCCCTTCGGTTATTCCCTGAACTCTGGTTTTGACACAGGTAATGATAGCTGGTTTAGCAGTGGTGCCTGGCAGGTGGGCACACCTGTTCAGAAAATGCCTGCAGGTACAGGTTCTCTGTGGGTGGGAGAGAGCAGGGGACCCAGAGGTTGAGGTTACCACTTCCTGTTGGGTCTGGCTCTCTGAGAAGAATAATATCCCTTTGCACTTGTCAAAAAAGCTGAGGAGGAAAGCGAGACTGTTCACTATCAGGGGCCACAGAGCTCCTTCTTCAGACGTGCTCTCCCAACATGCACTCATTAAAATACGGTGCCAAGATCTGCAGGGAGGGTGGAGCAGGTCATTTCATTCCTGGTGATGCCATGCAGCCAACGCAAAGTTTTACCACACCGATGGCCTTTAACAAGCTCCTCAAGTCACGAAAAAGAGAAGACACATAGTACAGCCCGATTATATGGTTTAGTTGAAAACACCTTTAACTAACTACCTTGTTTGTTCACATTTGACAGCTATGAACTCTCTGTGTCATCGCCCAAACATGGCCTCTCGGTCACAGGAGAAATGGTATCTGTACGTTAAAATTCCTGAGCTGGTCTGGCTCACCCCAGACACACTAAGAGCTCAGCACAGTGGTTCAGCACCTGCCAACAACAGATTCATTAAGAAAATCATACGTTTATAGATACACAAAGCATGTAGGTTTAATCAAACCCAACTTTAGTGTTATTTTTGGTAGGGGGACAGGGGGACAATCAAAAAACAGGTTATATTGACTCTTTAATTGTTAGGACATCCAATACAATTATTGTCTTGTTCTACCCGTTTTAAGGCCGCCATCATGGCGGCAGATAGGACAGTACCATGTGACCATTTCAATCAGAAGAGAATCCTCTTGGAAGGCAGAGAGTGTAATCGGGTGGTCTGCTGCGCAACATGAGTTAGAAGGCTCTGGCTGTCCAAATTGTAATCCAATAGCAAAATTCTTATTTAAAGGCATAATATGCAGCAAATGTCCATTACTGTTTGCAAACACAGCTTTCGAACTTGGCCTTTCTTTCACTGCTCAACTACACAGAGCAGCAGTGGTCAAACACCAACTGATGAATGAGGACAAGCAGATTTACCAAGAAAAAAAGCGATGGATCAGAGGATAAAAATGGTGCTCATTACTTACGTTGTAAAGCACAGTTCAACACACTCTGCTCAGCTCTACAGAAAGGTGCCGTTTTGCTGGATTTTGTGTAAATTCAACTGGCGGAAACACTCTCACTCTCTCACTGTTTGTCTCGTGTGTGTGTGTGTGTGTGTGTGACCAACACACAGACCTAAAGCTCATGACATAAAAGAGGCAACAGCATTGTAACCTGGTAGCTCTGCTCCAACCTAGTGTTGTTATTGGCTGAGAGCTACACAGCACTGACACACAGAACCATCCTGAACATAGCAAAATAGAAGAAAATATGAAAATCCAGACAGATGGTGGCGTCTCTGCTGATATAGACACCACCTAGACTTCTAGTGGGTCATAGCTGATAAATGAGAGATAACTTCTGTAGGAGTCTATAATCTATAAATAAGGAAATATCTGCATATTATGCCTTTAACTACACAGGATGGAAGGTTAAAATACAGGGGAGAAAAGGCGCCCACAGAGGTCAGCCTCTGTTTTATCTATTGCACTCAAGTCAGCCCCCCTGGCAGTTGGAGGACGCAAAAAAGAAGAAAAGATAAGAAAGTTTCCTCTCTTTTCCTTTTCAATTGTGTGCGGCCTCCGTAACAGACAACAGGTAGTCACAAAACAGAATTTGTATTTGATGTAAGGCAGTTTGGTGTTTAGCAGAGAGCCCAGTTACACGTCTCTACCCCCATCCTTTACACAGAGCAGCTAAAAACCACAAGCAAAAAAATCCCACAAAGAGAAAAAAAATAATATAATAATAACATGAATCTAACAGCCCTCCAAATTGACAATTCTAGTGAAGTGTAAAATGTGTAGTTTTTAATATGTATTAAAATCTCAGTGGGATTTTATCATTTATCTTGTGATTTCATAATATAAATGTAGAGATTCACAACGCATTTCTTCCTCTTGATCTGCCTCCCGAGATGTCTTTATCAGCTGCAGCACAGACAACTGGCAAACGACCAAACAGCAAGCTGGTTTGTGATAGATAGATCACCAGTTTGTAGGCTCCACTAATTTCCTCAGTCATTATAAACAAGAGAGATGACTCCTTGAACAGTACCATCAGCAGGGCTCGATTTTATCCAGTCTCTTTAGAAAAAAAAAAAAGTTAATTGGTCTTTACTTCTCATCTCACGTGTCTTTTTAAATGTGATTTGATGAACATTTACAAAGTGTTCCAACTTGGTATGATTTGTCTCTGTTTCCCTGCAACTTCTTTTTTTAATCCCAACTCCTCTCTCCAGATTTCTGTAAAACATTCTGATCTTCAATCAGTCCCAGTTCACAAAAGGATTTTTCCTTTTCCCTTTTGTTTTCATTTGACAGAATCCTTTGGAATGGCATTTCCAGTCTTGAATGGATTTGTTGAGAAACTCATGCAGGGGTGTGCACAGTCACAGTAATGGTGATAAGACTTCTTTTTCATTTAGAGAGTAACATAATGATGACACTAAAACTTGATATGAAACATATCTGCAAAAAGGAGGTGAGGAGGGGGGCTATTTGGGCTCGGGAAGGATCTCTGGGAGGCAGGAGGGGAGCTCTGCACCGATGCAGAGGGGACGGCAGGGAGCTCAGAGCTTCTCTGAGGAGGGGATCCAGATGTAGGGACCAGACTGCTCCTCGATGATTAGCTTGATTTTGTTGTAGATCTCCTCTAGTGAGTCACCCTGTACAATAGCTGGAGACAAACACAGAGGTAGATGTAGTTTATTGGCTGCATCATATCAGAGTTGAAAACAATAGGTCCCTTATCAAGTTGAGAGGTAACTGATCTGCAACAGTTTTGGCATAAATGTTGAAAATTTGCCCGTTACATCTTTTTAAATGTAAGGATTAACCAGTTGTCTCTCTTTTAAAAATATATATCCTCCAAGGCTGTGACAAAATAAAAATCGATCAGAGCTGATCGACAGAAAACCTATTGCAACTTAATTCGTGACAGATTATCTAGTAATTGGTGTAAGTCATATATAAGTCAACTAAATATGCCAAATATCTTCAAACATTTTCTATGATGAAAGGTTTTGAGGCTTATACTGTCTGTGATAGATGGACAGTATTAACTGCATACCCTCAGACTGTTGATCATACAGAAGAGGTGATTTGAAGATGTAACTTTGCCGTTAGGACCACTTGCACTTATCAAACAATTAAAAAAACAACTGACTGATTATTCTACAATTTAAAAAATGATAAGCTACAGCCCAAATCGTAACTTTCTTTATTAGTAACCTAAAATCAAAAGGGCAGTAAGACCAACCTGTGAAATACTCCCCGAAGTCTTGCTCCAGCTTCACTGCCTTGTCAAAGACTTTATTGGCCTGCTCGTACGTCTGCCTCTTGTTCATTTCCCTGAAAGAAAGCGCCTACAGTTAGTATCACAAGAACAGCTACATGAAACAATATTTTATAGAAAGTAAAAGAGCTCAAACTTACATTAGGGCTTCAATGGATTTTGGTTTAATAAAGATGGCAATCGGATAAAGTTGTGCTTGCTGCAGTCGTTTAATGGCATTCCCAGACACATCCAGAATGCAGTGTTTCCCCTGTAGGCGGGCAGAGATAACTTTTGTTAAAAAAAATAAAATTAACTTTTAAATTTTTGTCAAACAAGAAAGCAAAATATTCATGACAGATTGATTGTGGTTTCTGTTACTGCTGCATAAATGACTACTGCAAACTAACAATTTCTGGAACAGTAATTACAGATATCCACTTTCTGATACAGCTGGCAATCTCATGTGGCTCTGATTATACCCCAAATACACCAAACCTCATCTTGTGACTAAATCCTACAAAGTTGCACGAGTCTGACTGCGTACCCTTTCAGCAACAGTTCTGACAGACAAGATGCTTGTCCCATAGAGGTTCTCGTTGAACTGGCCAGCCTCAATAAATTTATTATCCTGAATGTCTTTCTCCATTTGCTCTCGCGAGCCCACAAAGTGGTAGTCCTGGCCGTCCATCTCGTTCTCTCGCCTTGGACGAGTCGTGTCTGAGGAGAGGAGAATGAAACAGGTTTATTTTTGTCGCTGCTCGTCTGTTTGGTGTTCTGTTTGAGTGTGTTTGTTGCTGTGAACTCACGGGGTACACAGGAGCCAAACTTGTGGGGAAACTCGGAGATGAGGTCATCATTTACTCTGTCCTTCATTGGACCCAAAATGATCACAGGCCTTGTGTAGTGGACTGCATCAGTGACAAAGAGACAGTTGAGGATACATGTAAAAATACATCACCCATAATTAGACTAATGCTTTGTGGGTTTTTTTCAATTGTGGAGAGAGGTGATTCACTCACTTTCCTGTCGAATGACTGGCTCATAGGAAAGAATTGTGTCCTCCTGTCCCTCTGTAATAACACAAAACAACATCAGATATTTTACATCTTCAATAAAAATACAGTAAATAATTCTGGCTGATAAGAGCCAAGAGGAATATTAATGCGCAGATGTCATTTTCCAGGTTCATTTGAAGACATCTACCATGTTATTCATCTATGTGGGCAGTGTAAAACAAACCAGAAAGTCTATGAGAAATCAAGGTGACTCACTCGAACTGCTTTCACTGTCGCTTGTATTGGATGTCAGGCATTCTGCAAAAGCACAAGAGGGGGAGTTGCAGGTAATCACAATAACATTTAAGCCACAACTAAATTCAAATAAATTATTAAGGGTGAAAATTCTTTTCACCGGCCTCGACAGTCTTAAGAAAAAAGGGAAATCTGTTTCTCAATGTCTAGACCATCTAAAAAAAAGGATGGGGGGGGGGGTTTAAAGAAAGCAGAAGTCTTGTCTGCTGCAGCAGCCACGCTCTCGCAATATTAGGGAAGTGGTTTTAGGTACAAGCAATAGGAAATTAAGTGTTTCCTGTGACAATATCCCAAATGACCCGCAATTCCCCTGCCAGTGTTTCCTATTGCCAGATCTGTGCCTGTGGCAGCGGATCTCATATCAAGGAAAAGACAAAGAAAACATACAGGCGTTGGGAGGCAGGAGCTGGCTGACTCGGGGGAACTGGAGGAAAAAGTGTTTCCAGCCAGGCCTGCTCTGGTGACGGATATATTCCTGCTCTGTGTGACCTTAACTGACAAAACTCTGCTAAACATTTACAGTAAAGACCCCATGAGACATGCAGAATAAGTGTAACGCTTACTCACCCTCCCTTGGGAATGCATATTCATATGTACTGTGAATCTGAGTAGGATTGCGTGCGTGTGTTGTGTGAGCACACACACAGGTCTGCGTGTGTGCGTGTGTCAGTCAATATAAATGTGTGTGGTTTTAGATTGC
>JAUZTA010000031.1:14998741-15011317 GCA_034780835.1 Ctenochaetus striatus
ACCAGACACCTTTTTAGGGTGTCACCTACTTAAATCTGATATAAAAAAAAAACAAGCCAGGCGGCATCCTGGCTGCATCCATCCACTGTGACCGCAGCCTCACACTGGTGTTGAAGACGAACATCCACAAGAGATTTAGAGCTTTTTTTGTTGATTCAGGAAGCTAAAAGCCTCAACCTCACACAATGGAGGTGTTTCCCTGTCATTTGCTAAGTTTGACTGGCCCTAAATAGACAGAGGAGGGTTGATTTTTTTGTGATCAAAGAAGCAGAATATTTAATTTAATTTGACAGCGGATGCAACATAAACAGCTTTGATTTAATGTAGCTAAACTCTGATTAGTTAAGGCGGTAATTGACTTCCCATCCACCTCAAACCAGCGAGAAAAACAGAGAAATAAAAAACAAAAATTGAAAAAAGTCACTTGAGTGGAATAAATGAATCTATTTTGATATTGATAGAACATTATGTTTTCATGGAGGACCCCACGGTTTTTAAGATGAGGCTTATAGAGAAAACAACTTAAGGTTTGCTACAGATTACATATCTGCCCTGTTAATTACATATAATATCTGACAAAAAAGCAAAATATAATCATCATGAGTCAGTTTGTTTCTATATTTTTTTACTCTGCAGCATCATCCACTGGTGTGTGAACTGTTCTGAAGCCTGAAGTTTGGCATTATGGCCGTCGCCATCCGACCTTGGAGCCAGAAGTGATAATATTTAAATGTGAGGGTTGAGCTGAGAGGGATACGCATGGCCACCAATGACTATGTGAGGCTCAGCTGACAGCCAGCAGCCACTGACGGTCAGAAACGCCCTTAAATCTGCATTATTATAAGGCTTTATATGATTTAAGTGGCTAAGTTTTTAAACTTTGCTGTAGAGCTGGACATTTTAGTGTTGGGCTTCATGAGAACTGATCAAATCCGGCCTCAAGTGGCCACTGGAAGAACTGCAGTTTTTGGTACTTAGTGTTAGCTTCATTTTCTAGCCTTGAAGGTTGCTGCTGGGGCAACAAACACACTATCTGTCCATCACTTATATGACAAGTTGAGAGGAGTTTTAAAATTTGCTTTCATAAAATTCTCCTCAAATAATTTGCACATGGCGCTTAAATGCAAATCTGTTTGTATGATATGTTCTTGCATGAGGTCGATTATCTGCAGGAGGCTTGTTAGCCACAAAGTAGGAGTGTTTGTCTCCTGCTGGAGTTTCACCTGCCAGCTGTTGTCATTCAAATACAGATTTAATTACATATCTGCGGCCAACAAAGGGGAAATTGATGTTTTAAATCATATTTAGATCCATTTCCTTCCTCAAAATAGCAACAAAATATCTGATGGTTAAAAATGACACAAAAGGAGGAACTAAATGTGACTCTCGATGATTGATAATCACTGTTCTCATCCTGATATCGTGCCGAATTCCAGTTCATAAAAAGAGCTGAACTTCCACCAGATTTCAAGTGATGTGGGAATTTTCTCTTATGACCACACTTGACTTCAATGAGAGGAAGTCTCGAGAAAAATAATGACATGCTCTCGTAAAATGTTGCTGTTTACATTCCCCCCCCTCCTCCGGAACGAGTGAAGGGCCATGTCTGTTTCTTATCCTGGAGAGCAGAGTCATCCTCCCTTTTTTTGTAAGCGCACACCCACCCAGACCAAGTATGCACTCACGAGACAAAAATAAAAGAGAATAAGCCCCCATCGAGCTCTGTCGGGGGAAAAAAAAAACATGGCATTGTTTTAAACGTTCGTAGCACTTTGGTGATTGCCAAATCAATCTGCCTCCTGTTGAGGGTCCAGATTTGCCCTTCTTCTCTACCCACCTCGGGTTGTGTTCAGGCACGACACACCGATCCCTAACGAACGCATCTTGGCTGAGATTAGAGCACATGCCTTATTAGACTAGAGAGATTACAAAAACATTGATCTGAAACCAATCATACCTTTAGGGCTGAGGTGCTTTCAGGGTAACAGAGGTTCCTGTGATGAAACTCTCTGTACCAGCTGGCTGTTAAAACAGAACAAACACGTTCTGCTGGACAGAACATTTGGAGACAAGCAGCAAAAATTCAGTGTGGATGCAGTAAGAACAGCAGTAGTTGTTTCAGAATGTATAAATGTATCAGTAGCTCTAGTGGTAATCCTGATAGATAGTTGTAGTAATTTCATAAAACCTATTGAAAGCCTGCAGCGTGGAATGAGGAGGAACTAAATTTTGGAACAAAACTACAAAATGCTTCTGAGTTTCATCAAAGTTGCAAAAAATGACATCAGGCATTGGCTGAATAAATGCAAGATATCTTAAAATCCAAAACAGAGTAGTAAAAGTTTAATCGTCACAAATCATAACCAATTGCACCAGATAATATCTGAACAATAACTGAATGTCACTATGCACATTTACAGGTACTAGTGATCCTTCGGGTTAGCATGTAGTTGCTCAAACTTTGCTCAGACACAAATACTACAGCTAACTAATCTTGTTGCTAAACATACTGTCAAATTATATTCATTATTTCTCAACGGTGCAAAATGTTACTGACTTTGAATCTGGCTAGCATAACATAAGCTTTTTGGTTCATAGATGAGCCAAACATTTTAATAAGTCAAGAGGACCAGGAATATTGCCCGATGCCAAGTCATAGTAAAGATGTGTCCTATTCACTTGAGTAGTGAATATCATTTCCGTTTTCTGATAACTTTATGGGAGGGCAAAGGTTGTTTTGAGTATTAGTTAAACCCTCAGGCATTACCATGGACAAGGTTACAACTAGTGGAAAATTCAAGATTTTGATCGAAACACAAGAAAATGTAAATAAACAGCCCTAATTATTTATTCCATGGTGAGTGACCATATAAGTAGACTCCTAAAAGCATCCGCAATACTGTACATTAAGACATGCACAGTTGTTGCACTTGCAGCTGTGCATATTTAGAGTAAGCTATTTGCCTCGGTGGAAGTCTGTGCTCTGCAAGTGCCCATCTAATTTTTATCGTCCTGGGTAGTTCTGATGTTTTTCTCCCTGATTAATCAATGTTTGTCAGCAAAATCTGTCAATAATCATGTACAACACAAGCATAGTTTGTTTGTTGTGTCTGACCGATAGTCAAAACCCAAACATACTGTGCCACATTTGAGTCGGTGGAACAAGAAAATATTTACTTGTAAGTAAACTCAAACAGCTTTTCAGCTGTTAAATTCTCTATTGATTGACAGACCAATTTACTAATAATTTTAGCTCTAAAAATCATTGGGTCATCAGTTCAGACACTTATTCAACATTTGTGTGTAAGAGAAGATCAGCAACCAAACAGAAGCAACAAAACCACTTCTGTAAATTTGCAGTGTCATATGTTGAACTGACATTATTCTCAAAGCTTCTTTGAAAAAAAATTGCAAAGCAGCTCCATGACAATTAAATCAACAGGCTTCATTTTAATATGTTTAAATTAGCTCAAAATTAACAGCATTGTGAGAACAAAATAGGATTTATGCTTCAAGGAGCATCTCTCTGCCCTGTTAACAATCAAAATCGCTTTTCGTTCAAATTATTCAAATTATTTCACAGGCTTAAAAACTGAACATGATCACGCACTGACTTTTTATTTTACTGCATTATCAAATCAGTGTAAGCTTTGATGAAGAGAGCACCATCTGCATAAAAATTACTGCAATATACAAAAGACAGAAAAAAGATCATTTGACTTTGCTGAAGATAAATAAAATCTTTCTATCTCCTGTGAGACAAACCTTAGTTCTAAATTTTAGAGGCTTCAAAAAGATCAGATATCTACCTTTAGAGTTTTTATTTGAACCTGGTTATATTAAATATAGCTCTGGTAGGAAAAAAAGACCTATTTTTTAACTCTCTACAATCTCTGTTTAAACAAAAACCCTAATTTTCTTCAATGCTAGGTGCACAGACTGATGTTGCGTCATTTCTCTCATTCAGCCCCCCCCCCTTCCCTTATTCCTGCCTGCTGAGATATTCTAGTGAGCATATGCAGAGCTTGGATTTGGCTGATTACATAATTGGAAATTTTAATGGTGAATATTAATCCACAATGGCCCATATTGGGTTTTATAAGCAGGCTGATCAGGATCTGCAGGCTCTCTGGAAGCAGTGACAGTCTACGGACACTGAAGCTCTGGGCTGGAAGAGCTCTTTATATTACACAAGTGGCATGGCTGACGCAGCAGAGCAGACCACAATGTTCAGTACGACGCTGTCCACCACATACCTACAGCATATTTTTGGACGGCTTTTTTAGCTGGTGTCGTCACCTTAGATGCATTTTTTAACATATATAAAGATAAACTGCTTCTTGGCTTGTACTCGTGTGTCAGTGTGGCATTAAAAAAAAAAGCTCTTGGAAATCCAGAAGGCTTCAGCCGCCTGCGTATCAACATTGCAGTCTGTGGGTAATTAGCTAGCTGAGCAGCAAAGCTACTGTGCAGCTCTGACTGAGCTGCACCATGGCAACACACAGGGCTGTGTCTGAGCACATGCTCCTATCCCTCACCGCCTGCCTTTTTTCCTTTCATTCCTCTCTCTTACTGCCTGCTACCCCCGTCATCCCTTTCCTTTCCCACCACCTCTCATTTCTTCACCTTTGTCTCCCCACTTTCCATCCTTCCATCCCTGCCCTTCTCCTCTCCTAACCCCCCTCTCCTCCCCATGCATCCCTTCCTCTCTTGCATCATCACAGCCCAAACTGACAACTGAAAAGACAGTCAGTGGTTCACATTCAGGGAGGGTGCGGCGTTGCTGCTTTCCTCAATATTCTGTACACAGGATTAAGAACTTTATGGAAAAAGGCAATTAAAGTAAAATTTGCAAAATATTCAACATACAGTGTGTTGAGTATTTTGCAAAATGCTCAACATCAACATTTTTCCTTTCAATATCTACTCTGTGCAACTGTAGCATGATTAAATAGAATAGTTTGACATTTTAGGACTTATTTATTGCTTTCTTGTACAGAGTTAGATGAGAACATCCATACCACACTCATGTCTGTGTGCTAAGTGTGGTTAAATGCTAAAAAGGTTAACTTAACCAAGATACCACCAGCAGATAGTTAGCTTATCATGAAGACCAAAACGTGCAAAAAAGTAGTAAACCCCTCTCTATCCAAATACATCAGATTAGCCTGATAACTATGAATTTTGTGCAATATGAGAACATCATACTGCCTTGTTCAAAAGCATGTCCAAAAAAAAATAGCTGAACCTATGACAACTCAGGGGACATACATGACCAATCGTGTTGGCACTCTTGATTTGATTCATGAGAAAGTTGATGTCTTGAGACCTTAAGCCTATGTGATCACAAAGGCTGACACACAAAGATGATTAACTAAAACATAAAAATAACAATTTTAGCCATGAATGATTTTTTCTGTATTTAAATAAGAATGTGGCTGGACTACGGCTTGTTTTACACTTTCAACATGCAATGTTATTCAGGCATAGATCCAAAATGCTAAATGTGCTATTACTTCATAACATCTTACTCGAGTATTATTTATTATTGCCACCTATGAGCAGACATTATACTCATATCTTTGAATCCAGCATCTCATTTGGCCAAACTGCAGTTAGCATCGATACTGCAGAGATTAAGAATCTAAACACCTGTCTGTTCTGTGCTGAACACAGACAGGTGAGCAGGAAAGGCTCATCCACAGACTAAATGAGAAGACAGAAATATACTTAATGTATACTTTATATCAACTAACACTGTGTCTGACTGTAGAAATCAGATTGCTGCAAGAAAAAGCAGAAAACTGGGCTTGTGTTGAGCTGATGGGGAGGGGGGATTTACTGGAAATATGTTCTTGAAGAAGTCTTAAAGCTAATCTGCTAACATCATATTCTGTCCCCAGATCACTTACGCCATCTTTACAGCAACTCCATCCCGTCCCTCATTAAGGTGACCAGGCTTTTACTGTTGCTACCCCCACGCTTTGGAATAGTCTCCTGCCCCACATTACAAAAATCCCCACATTGACTCAAATCTAAAGACTCAACTTTTCTTTTCCTGCTTGCATTGTTTTCTTGTGTTGCATTCTTGCCTTCACTGTTTAATATGAATTACTGTACTATATTATGTTATTATATTATTAAATTATTATTCATTCAATCATTTACACCTGTGCATTAATTGAGCTGACATGACTACCACAGGCATATCATTTTTTGGCTAGGAGGCTGCAAAACTACACACAAGATGGCAGCAAACTATAAACCCAAATCCAAGCTATAAACACTTTCATTCACAAAGCCAGAGGTGACATCGCACACATTATATCTATCTTGCTTTACAGTTTGTGCTACATAAGCCTATTTTAGTTGTCATCTACACATGTAAAGGCAATGATTGCATAACAATTTGGATTTGGCTCATACTTTGAAAGGTTGAGTTATATTTTGAAGAATTATTACCATAAATGCACGGATACACAGAGAGAAACAAAAAAATAATAAATTCATAAAAGCAACTTTAAGGCAGAGATGTACTCAATAGTTTAATAAGATGTATGATATTAAGCTGGAAATGCTTGTATTGTTTATATCCACAGGGTGAGGGCATGCTCCCTCTCTTTCTCTCTCTGTTTCTGAAATTGAGATGTGCAGTTCTGTTTTTCCAGCAGTGGGATATGTGAGTCGATTTTCACTCACAGAAAATAACGGCTGATAAAGAACAGAAGGATGTGTTTTAGGGATCAGCTGCGGGTCTGCACACATACAACAGGCATACGTCTGGAAAATGTAAGCAGTCCCCTCATCTTGTAAGCTCAGTCGGTGGGACAGGAAGTCCATGTGAGCCAAACATATGCTGCTGCAATATACAGTATGTCTATACCGTTCACATGGCAAGAAGCTGCAAACATGATATGGAAGTGGAGGAAGAAATGTCTTTTTTTCATAAAAGAAAACATTTTTCAGAAGACGGTAGAAATTGATAAGACATTGTAAAAGCTGAATGTTTCTTCCATTTTTTCTTCCAACTGCCATTTTATTGTAATGAGTGGTTACAAACTTAATCACTGAAGTATGGGCCAAGATATAAGATTTTGTCATTTTTGTGTATCTTGTTTTTGATGAATGTAAAAAAACAAATTAGATCATTTTGATTTTAAAAAGTTTGTTATCTAAGCTAGTAAATAAAATTTTTACTATTCCATTTTTAAAGAGCTCCATCATATAAAAACTGTAGTTACATTAAACTCAAAGATGCAATCAATTACTAGAGATTCTCTATTGTACTATGACAGTTTTAAACAATGAGAGACAAGATGTCGTTGCAGTACTCCTGTAAACATCGCAAATAAGATGTTAAATGACACTAGTCATACTAAAGCACAGGCCTGGAGTTGTTTCTGCTGCAGCATCCTCTCTGAACACCGTTCCACACCCGAAAATGAAGCCTTTGATTCGTACTATGCATGAAAAAAGAAAGAGCGGAGGAGGAGAAGGGCAGTGGAAGACAGGAGGGGGATGATAGAGATGAAGAACACTGAAAAAAACAGACACACACAAACAGACACACACAAACACACACGCACACACACATACACGTACACACACACAGACCACAGACCAAATGGCTGAAGGGCTGCTTGGATAATGCATTAGACAGAGATGGCACTCAGAGCAGCTACACATGGTAAGAAATGCACTGCTTTGCCAAATGTCCTCCACACACACACACACACAAACACGCATAAATAAACACACATGTTCCCATGAAATGGACCAAAAAACATTCTGTTTTCTGTATGATGATTTTCCCCCCACAATGTAATCAATGATTCACTAATAGCTCAGAAGACTTCCTGCACATCTTGATGTATGGCAGGATTTGAACTGCTTATAATGAATCAAAAATGAGACTGAAAACACCAGAAATCTGAGTGACTTCATCTATGCCCCATATATGTGACAGCCAAGAGGGCTTTGGGTAAAACAGAGCATGAAACTGCCAAAATAATGGTAAAATTGTGTGTTAAGGTTCAATAATAGTTACAGATGAATGAAGGTGGAACAAATCTGTTATTTGGGGAAAATACAGCAGCTCACAGGTAATTTCTGATAACTGAATCAAATATTTTAACCATGTTAGTTTAGATTTTGATAAATAGATATGCATGGATTTAACTGTGTTAGACCTTTTTTGTTTTCTCATTATTAACCAGGTGGACTAACTGCAACTGAAACTGCAACAAATTACCATTGTGATAGCAAGGAGACATAAACAATTGTGAATAACTGTCCTGAAAGATGTGTATCAGCCTTAATACTGCCTAAAATGCTGTATAGGGTATCAGCAAGTTCAGGAGTCTATGCATGATACCATGTAAATTATAATAATGGGACCATGCAACTTCCTAGCAGCTTCCTATACATCCTCTTACTGCACAGGTATCCAATTCCCATGACACATTACAGTTTTCCTACTGTATTTTTGAAATTCTGTCCTTAAAAATTACATATTAAAAAATAATAAAAAATGACACCTACTTGCTTCCAAATCAAATCCTTTTTTTAAATTGTCATAGCAAGAAAAGCACAACTGTTTTGAATCATACCAACGATGGCTCTTTTACAGCCAAGACAACATGAAAGTGAGCCAGTGTGCATGATACCAGCACCCTGAAACTGAAACAGCTGAATGGAACTCAGCCATTTTTAATTTTTCTCATTTACACCCGTGTTTTTCCTGCTGTAGCATGTCAAAATGTTTTCAGTCATATCAGTCAGCAGTTATCTAGCTCACACCTAAGGTGGCTGTGCTATTAATAATGTGACATGTAGATAAGAAATAATTAATGTGCTCTGATTAAACCGATTCAAACAAGAGTCATGTCTTAATTGATAGGTATCCATCATGAAGTAGTAAAGGAGGGGTAAAACACGCCCAAGAGGGGTGAAATTACTTGTACTCTGATAGCTCACATGCTTAATTCAGCATAATGTACACTTCCACAGCACTAACTCCATCTGTACGACAACAGACTGCCTCTCCACTGGTCTGACTCACTATATGTAGACTGTGGGTGTAAGCCTGCTATTGAGTGACTCTTTCAGTACTTCTCTCCTCCTGCTATCTGCGTGTTTTCATTTTCAGAATCTCTCTTGCTGCATCCTGGGCTTAGTGCTCCCAAAGATAAGGATAAAACAATCCAGAACTTTTCTTCCCCCTACAGTAGAATGATAAAGGGTGCTGCGAGACCTTTCTCCATCACTGATACAGCTACGTGGAAAGATCACTGGCTGTGCAAGACGACCACTCAACCCTCAGAGTTTCTTCTATCCCACAGAAATGCTCTTTTGATTCATTTATTATTTCCAATTATTCCTACTCCCTCATATTTTGTCAAGTCATATTAAGTTACCATAAATGAAACTAAACACTTCCTGCAGATGTTTCACATTAAAAGCCTGCCTACAATTAGAGTGATTACACCCTTTAAGCCACAGGAAGGCTCTTAATGTGAAACCTTTAAACAGGAAGTTTTAGGGTTTTATTGACAGCAAACTGCAAATTGGCAGCAACTGGAAATAATTAGTGAATAAAAACAGTATTTCTTTTAGAGAAGAGAGGCGGCTATGACGTGACTACATTGCTGTACTGATAGAGTTAGCGTCGTTAAAATGTTGGTTCTTCATGGCAAACAGGAAGATCAGAAAACGGGAAGACAAAAATCTGATAATATACTGCATAACTGTGACAGAGAGAATAACTCTAAATAAAAACTTAAACTACTGTCTATTCACATTTTGAGATTTTAGAGCAAAAAATTGTAAATGTGGTCAAAAGCATATTGACAAGTAATATGAATTTCTCATCAGGCACTGTTCATTAACGTATTATACAAGTTTTTTTCAGATTACTTGTAATTATTCACCATATGATCAGTGATTTTTAATTTTTCGGAACCTGATCATTAGTCATTTGTATTCATTATCCAACAGTTATCTCCTTTTTCTTTTGTACTGTGACTACTACTGTGTACCTTATTGTAAAGTGTTACCAAAATAACAGCTGATATGATGGTTAAATAAAAGCAATAAAAGCACCAGCACTGTTGAAAGCACCCACACACCCCCACAAAAATGAAGAGGAGTCAGAAGGCTGAGGGACTAGCTCTTCTCTGATATTGATTGGATATACACATATTCCGCGGCAGTATGTGGGTGATAGAGCTGATGTACCTTGCTGAGAATGCTAGGACATTCTTGCTGTAACGATTCTAGCAGGTCTGAAAAAAAGCCCCTTTATCTGTATATTCAGTTGGATTATTTTAATTGACCACTACAGTGGAAAAGCATATAACATGACATTCCATCAGAGGCCCTGTGTCCCTTGCTTCTCTCTCTCTCTCTCTCTCACAGAAAATCTGATGCTTCCATCGCTGAATCAGGAGTCCACTCTGCCCCGCACAGCACAGTCACATTTCTAGGCCAGTCGCTACTGTGATCAGCAAAAACCCCTAAATAAAACAAAGCAGGCAAGCAAACAAACAAACAGTGTTCCCCTCCCTTTTTCTTTCTTCTCTCCTCTCCTCCCCTGGCTGGCAGTGAGAGCCAGAGAGGGGAACAGGAGAGCTGATACGGGGCTGAGCCCTGGCAAGGCCTCTGACAATGACCATATGGATCACAGGGGCATGGCTGCCTCGGCTTCCAGCAGGACGCACACCTCCACACACAAGATCTGCAGCCTCACTGCAAACTGCAAAAAGCCTTTATTTATATGTATACCAAACTGTGGTAAAACACTTGATGGGCATTAAATCTGCATTTGGCAGATGACTCAACACATTCCCGTGAATCCTGCATTTCACAGCGGACCTCCATACTGAAACAATAGAGGGCAGATTCAGCATGTGAATGCAATGCAAAGGTAAAGAACAATAGAGCTACAGAACGGAGGCTTTTAACAGAAGTGTAGGAGGTGGGATTCAGCACAGTTCAGGTCCCGGGTCACAGCTACAACAGCTTCACGTCACAGATCAAGCTCTTCGGCTCCTGTAATGGTGGCTCAGTTGTCAAAGTCTGCCCTGCACACTCTCGTCAGCGTCTGACTGGCCTTTTTCTCAGACGCTCTGTCCCTGCCCCTCTGACAGTGTATAAAAAGCAAACTTTTGTCAAAGTGCACATAAATATTGCAGTGCACCTTGTCCGCCTTGTTTCATAGTGCATTTCCCATGATTTACCATCCCCTCTTTATCCACGGATTTTCATTGGTAAAGAACACTTTGTTTTTGGGTAAAGGTCTGTGTCGGGCATGTGTTACGTGTATATGTGTATGTGTGTGCGTGTGTGTGTGTGTGTGTGTGTGTGTGTGTGTGTGTGTGTGTGGGAGAGAGACAGTCAAGCTCAGAAGGAAAGACATGATGTAGGAGGTTTGCTAGCAGACATCTGAAATTAAATTATGTGCTCTGAATTTTTATGAAATCAGTAATGTGAAATATTGGCATCTGATAATAATTTAATTATTGCAGCACTCTGAAGAGCTAAAATTCACTTTTTAAAAAAATAGCTTTACTGTAGCTATTAGATAATTGTTTCATGCTGCACAAATTTGCAAAAACTAAAATACTGAGTGATGATATGAAACAGTGATGCATGCTTGTTTGAACATACTGAGTACACAAACACATTAATTTTCCACCTTATTTTGTCCTCCTTTTCGCTGCATTAACATAGTGGCAAGTCTCAAAGCTATGGCGAGGCATGAAAGGCAAAAAAAAACAGAAAAACAGAAAGGAACCAGTGGCTGCTGCTTCATTTAGTCCTTGTAACCAAAATGTGACACCACAGTGAAAGCTATGGAACAAGTCTAAACTGATGAATTTGCAGATTTGAGCCATTTTAAATTAATTTTCAGGTGAACACTATTTTATGATATGATGGCTGAAGCTTATTAAGATTGCAAGGAATCTACACTGAATTTGAATATTGACCATGACTTACTACCTGAACATTTTCTCTGCAGGAAATACAGGTCACACAAGAGTAAAGTTTCACAAAATCTTCCTACTCTGACAACAGGAGCTACATTCAGACTGGAACAACTTGAGTTCAAAAACTCCTGTAGAGCTGCTCACATTGTTACCATCAGTGCTCGACTGTGGTAAAATACTGTTGAATTGTTGTGCACAGTTTGAAAGAACATTTACCTGAGACAGCTAAAATCAATTTATTATATTATGGAGTAGATTAAAACACGGAGGTATGTTTAAAGCTGCATTATATAAGATTCAAAGCTGAAGTCATCAGTATTAAATATTCTGAATCTACACCTGCTGTTATAGTTTCCTTTTGTCTGAATGAAAGCAGTTTAGGTAACTGGTTGAACATGAGCATACTGCATACATTTTACCGATGTTAAATGAAATTCTTAAAAAATTTACATCTCACTGGTAATGAGAGCAGAGGCTGATACAATAATGCACAGCCAAATCATAAGAAATGTCTAAAAACATTTCACACTGTTTAGTTCAATAGGTTTGAGCTATGATTTCAAATATTAATTACACTGTTTCAGTTTTG
>JAUZTA010000031.1:15087555-15100643 GCA_034780835.1 Ctenochaetus striatus
CTGTTGATTACGTTTTGCAAGCCCCCGATGACCTTTAGGCTAACAGTATTTTTAGCAGATGCTACTCACCAGCTCACCTGATGCTGTAACCTTAAAGGACTGTCATCAGGTTAAATCATGGAGCACATTTATTATTTTATATTTGTTATTTCCTTCTTTTAAAAATTATAATATATGTATATATCCGTAAATTTTTTGCTGTAGAGCATTTTTATTAAATGTTCAGTTTGTCTTTACAGTCTTATTTATTTTTGTTCAGCCATTTTTGTTTATCATCTGTTGGAAGTGTTTTTGATGACACTGAATATGTTAAATAAACACCAACACCTTATTTTTTACTATCATCCTTTTACCCCGTATGATATATTATACGTTGGCTTGCATATTACATAAACAAAGCCTGGCCCGCTGCCTGGCCTTGATTACATAACACAGACTTACATTGTGTATTTCCATGGAGGAGCTCAGCAAAACTACAGCTTCAAGCATCTCTCTCATACAGATAGGGTGTCTGACTCATTTGAATGAAACAATGCTAATCAAGTTCAGTATTCGGCCTGACAGCTGGCATTAAAAATGAAAGTGAGCAGGCGTTTCTTAGAAACGGAGTGCATCTTGCAGTCTCAGTGTCTGTGTCAATATCCTGTCCAATGCAATGCCTGCATGAGCAAACCATTTGGTAGAACTGGATGGAGAAGAGAGAGAAAACAGATCAGTGTTGGACTCAGTTCGACTGCTTTTTCTGGGAGTGAAAAAAATGGAGATCCAATAAAATCTATGTCTAAACAAGGGGATTTTTTTTGTTCTGATGGTGGTGATTTTTGAAGTTTTGGTATGTTCAGCCCTCCATTACGTCTTCACCAAAGCTTGTGTTTTGACAAAGAGCTTAGACAATACATATTTTTGTACTGCTCACATCAAATTTCAGTGAGATATTTCGGATTTCTTGCAACCAAGGAATGAGGAGATTGCTTAGTCAAGCAGTAATCTGATCTTTGGTGCCTACATGAAAAAAAAAACTATTCTAGATTAAGTCTATTTAATTATTTATATATAATTACTTTATCCTCCATCATTGAGATCTGTCATTTTTCCCCCTTTTGTTTCCTATTGGACAGATCGCCATTAAACTTTAGACTTCATCATCCTCAGAGGACAAATATGAATGACCATGGTGATCCCTTGACTTTCACTGTAGCGCCACCAGCAGGTCACTTCATACTTGTCCAGTGAAATATCTCAGCATCTATCAGATAGATCGGCACAAAAATCAAATGGATATTCATAGTTCCTGGATGATGTATCTTGACTTTACTGAACTTCAGACTTTTTCTCTAGCGCCATCATAAGGTGGAATTTGCTGTTACAGTGAAAAGTCTCAAAAAATATCAAAGGGAATGCTACGTAATTTTGGAAGAGACATTCATGCTCATCTCAGGATAAATTATATTCAATTTAGTGTGCCAGTATTTTTTCTTTCTGCTCTTCCTCCTCTTCTTCTTCTTCTTCGTGGTAATGATTTGAAGTTCTATATTTTGGTTTATGAACAATGAAATGCCTAAAAAAACTGATGACATTCCCCTCGGCTTCAGTAGTGCTTTGTGTTTTGCACCAATTAGCAAGATAACACAACAGTGGGATGGTCCCTGCGGTAAACATCACTGTCAACACCAGCATGTTTTCACTTTCAGTGTCTGCATGCCAACAGTCGAAGCATTTAGTTCAAAGCACTTCCGTGCAGACTCAGCGACATGATGCTATATATCTTATAAACCATGTGATGTAGAAAACTAATTTTGAGAAGAACTGATTAAGGGTTAAGTTGGTATGTCATCGGATGGGGATGGACTTGTTTCTATTTGTTTTTAAAGGGGCTGCGGTTGGTGGTCGGCACATTTCTGCTGAGTAGTGAGAGGCAGAACTGCAAATATGGGACCAAACAGCTTCCCACAGAGTTATAGGCTCCGACTAATGGAGAAGGAGGGAAGTAGGAGGACTGAATAATAGGCGATGTTCTAGGAGGGCAAAAGTAAGAAAGCAAAGGATGATCATAACCATATGGAGGCTGCTGTTTGCTGGAGGAGCGAGCAGGAGAGGAAGGGAAGTTTAGGGAGGGTGACAGTAGGAAAAAAAAGGTTGGGACAGGAAGAAGAAAGGGTGAGAGGGAAGATAAAAATTCAGAAGATTGAGATGATAAAACAACAAAGAAAGAAAGTGAGGATTAGCCAAGCAGCCCACCTGTGTATGAAAAGCCCTGTCGTCTGTTAGGAATTTTCAAAGGGAAAACTCAGAGGCAGGGGCTGAGGGAGGAAGAGGACGGGAGTGGAAAGAGAGAGAGAGAGAGAGAAAAAGGAAGCAGTCTGCTGTTTCACACTCCGGTGGTGAAGTTGAGCCCCTTGAAAGAATTCTCCTGGCTATGTCCGCCATCTGGAATGTCGAGTCACTTCCTCTGTCTGCCCCTGCGCTCTTAACGGGGTTGTCCTCTGCCTCTCTCGCTCCCTCCCCTCTGCTCTGACAGCACTCTGAAGAAACCGCTGGAGACCACGCCAGCGCGGACGGGACTCTTGCTGACAAGATACACACACGCCAGCACACAAACATCCAGCATAAAAAAGCGGGACCCCCGGAGTCGTCCACACCCAACCAGACACGCTCCAAATGGAATCTGGGCCTGGAAGAAGCAAAGACAACTGCAGTCATCAGCTAAACTTTTTGGAGAGGTGTTCCTATTGCCTTATATGGCAACAGAGCTGGGAAATCATTTGAATTAGTCTGGTTTCTGTTGCATGCCTGTCTGGTTTTAGTGCTGACTGAGGTCCATCTGGTATGTTCCTCTCTCTGCTAAGTGCGTGTGTGAGTGTGTGGGCGCCTGAGTGTGTGTGTGTGTGCCTTGATTTGTTTGTTTTGCCATTCTTGGTTCATCTTTTTCCTGTTGTTTGCATGTGGGTTTTTTTTTTTTTTTTGTTTTGGGACAAGAGGAGGGCTTGTGTTTGTGGTTAAGCTAGAGGCACCGTCATCGCCTCAGGGGTGGCTGCTTCATTCAGACGGTGCAGCACCTCTCGCTTGTTTTTCCCCTACCTCCTTCCTTCCCTCTCCCTCCCTCGCGCTACTGTGATGGTCTGTGTTTGTTGGAGCAACACACCCACCTGGGTGCAGCAGCTTGCAATCAGAAACTGAAACAGGGTCTGTCTCCACACAGATGATGTCTGAAAGGTGAACTGGAACTTGTGTCGTTAGAGAGGACTCGCCTCATGATCAGCTGGATGTTTCTTTCTCTCCTCTTCTAATGCAACAGGATGTTTAACCCAGAAGGAGCTACAAGGGAACCAGGAAGTGCTAGTTGATACAGACAAGGTGTGGGCTTTTCTGTCTGACACTTGAACATGTCGAAGAGGATCATGGGAAAGTTCTACTTACTAAAGTAGAGCACTTGACACACTGTGGTGCTGACAACTTGAATGACAGACCGCCAGCCGGATGCCATCTGAGCGAGTCTGACAGCAAACTTGCTTTAAGTATTCTTGTAATGTCAAGTTCATCAACTCATGTGGATTATTTTTGTGGACATATCTTGCTGCATTGATTGCCATGGCTACGGCAGCATGGTATCATCGTGACATCAGCCGTGTGCATGCAGAGGATTTGCTGGCACGGGCCGGGAGGGATGGCAGCTACCTAGTGAGAGACAGTGAGTCTGTGCCCGGAGCCTATGCATTGTGCCTGCTGTGAGTACACACACACACACACCCACCCACCCACACACACACACACACATATTCACTAACTTAGCATATAGCTGGTTCATCTTAACTATCACAATAAAAACCATAATTTCCTATCAAAGGTGCTTAAAGCTATTATGATCATTGTTTTGCATCTGTGAGCTGCTGCTGTTCATGTTTTTGTGAGCTCCTGTCAGTAATGCCGAGTAGATTTAAACTGAAAAGAGAAAGAAAATAAAAGGGAACGTGACCCTCTTCACTCGTCACTCACCAGGAATCAATTTAAAGAAGCTGTTGCATGTTAGTTTGTATGCTAATTTTATGTATTCCACCTCCTCCAAAATATTCAATGAATGATTCACTCAGGATGTCTTGAAGCACTAAACGTGGCCCTTTGTGAGGAGAAACAGAAAGTGGTCCTACTTTTTGTAAAACAAAAACCTAATTACCTAAACTTGTGAATTTCTTTTTTAGATTTTGGCACATATGCTGGAAATTATTCATCAAGTCAACATTTCTGCACAATGTCTTCATCTGTAAATGGATTCAGCAGCTCCACTCCCCCTGTCACATCCATCACTTTCACCCTCATCTGCCAGCAGGCAGCAGAGAATAGCTGTGTACTGGTTAGGCCAAGCTCACGCACACACTCCCTCTCCAGACTAGTTAGACTGTCCTGTCTGAGTCCACTTCAGCCAGTCTAACCCTGGCCCAGGACTCCCTGTTTCCCCTGTTACCCCTCTTTCTTCCCTGGGGCCCCTGAAAGAGGGCGGTAGCTCCAGCGACCGCACTACGCTGACTGCTCATCAGCCTGAGTCAGTTACATTCCTGAAAGCTGAGCCCGGCCGCTTATAGTGCTCCCTCTTTCCCTTCGTTCTTGTCTTAATATGTCATTCCCTCTTTTTATTTTCCATATTTCCCCACAATTTTGTTTGTAGTCATTCTGCCGTCACGGTTCGTGTTACATACAGTAGCTGACTGATACAAACTTCCATTCATCTTTCACACCACCTGAATCCAACTTCTCCGAAGTGACTGATGGAGATGATGATCAAAATGTCTCTGACTCATTGTAGAACTACAATAAGCCACGTCATTAGTGATTGGTAGAAAACTAGTGCCACGTTAAAAAGGTTAGCGTCTCGAACTGCAGCTTAACATCTGGTCCTTATTTAAAAAATATATTTTAGTATATTTTCTCCTTTGAATGGTTGCTCTGCGGTATGTTGTAGTAATTTGCAGTGATGTTAATGACTTTATTTTGGTTTTCAAAGGTTCCAACGCCATGTCCACACCTATCGAATTCTTCCCGATGCAGATGGCCTTCTGGCAGTTCAGGTCAGTGTTCATCACCTCACAACGCTCACTCGACAAGGAGGGACAGAAGGAGGAGAATCCTGAGAGGTTTCTGAAAACCTTGGCACAGACAATACACACTGGGGAGAGTCGCAGCCAGTCAGTTGGAGTCAGTGGGATCAAACAATGGCTTGTTATTGCCTGTTGTAAGGAGAACAGGAACGTGTTTGTGTTTCCTCTCTGCACAGGCTCTATTACGACTGCAGCAGCCTTGTTGTTTGAATGGCATCTCTGCCATGTGGCCTCATGCTTGCAGCATAAGCTCAGCAGCACAGAGGAGAAATTGTTTTTAATGTCTCAGAGATTCCTACTGAACCCACACACCGAGGCACTGACCAATGAGCGGGCTCATTTGTTATGTGTATGTACGGGGGTGTTTGTATTAGAAATAATGAATCTGTTGGCTGTGGAAGAGTTTAAACCAGTGATGCAATGTGTCTGTTTTTGATACTCTGAGCAGACACACGGCATCGCTGGCTTAAACTCTGCCATTCAGTCAGTCAGTGACCTAATTATTAAGTGATAAAAATACACACAAGCGCAAAGTTTGCACCCACACAAGCACTAACACACTTTGTGGGTGAGGGAAAGTGAGAGACTGAGAAAAATAAATATTTTTCAGAGCCTCAACTGCAAATCAACTTTGTTTTCTCTTTATTATGTCTGCATATTTCAGTCCAATAACCAGTTTAAATAATGACCGTCTGGCAGTTGTTTTTAGGTCTTTGACTTGGAAAAATCCTCCGCTTTCAAACAGAGACCTTAAACTCACTTGCTATTTCAGTTGTTTTTCCACTGCCATCAGTATAAACCTCCAGTGCGTATTTTCCCTCACTGGATTCGCTCCAGTAACTCACAAGTCGCATGCTTGCCTTTTTGTTTTTCCAAGATGGTCGTGGAGATATTTTAGGCCCTATTTTGTCCCTCACTGTCTCTTATTCCTTGTCATTTCTTTTTAATTGCTTTTCAAGAGATCCTTGTGGTACTGAAAATATTATTTGAAGAGTTCCTGGCAAAACAGATATGCAGCTTGCGCCAAAAAACGGTTTCTTTCACCACAAAATAAAAGCAAAACTTCTAAAAAGAGGGCACAGGAAAAGAGCTCGCTCAGTTTTGTGGTTTAATGTGTACCATGTTAATTTTGTGCATGTGACTGGTAACATTGTGGGTATGTGTTCACAGCACCTGTGCACAGCATGTGTGTTTATTTTATCTTAATTTTTGCCTGCACTGCTGTGAGTGTAGCTGTTCTGGTTTACGGCTTGTGGCTTAAATGTGTGAACATATACATGTAAAAACTTCCTTGGCATGTTTTCATTAAGGTTTGGATAGACTTAGTGGGAACACTGAACCACAGTGAAACATGGCGGCCAAACGCTGCTGTAGTCAGTAACTGTCAGTGATGTTGCCTTTCCTTTCTGAAGCCCCTCTGGGACGCTTTTTATCGCAGCACATCATGTGTCTGTGCCTTTTTCTGTCATGCAAATAAATACTTCTGTTTTGTTCTATGAAGCAAGGAGGTGTGTAAGTGTGTGTGTGTGCGTGCGTATGTGCATGTGTGTGTGTGCCCTTGCACAACTGTCTTGAGAACCAATTTTTCATTGTTTGAGTTTGACACCAAAGTGTCAAAAAGTGTGGACATTATTTGAAAATGAGGACGTGTTGGCCATTTTGATGCACAGGCCGCTCTTTGAGGACATTTTAGCCGGTCCTCACTTTCTTACAGTCCTATAAAGGGCTATTTGGGTTAAAACTTGGTTTTAGGGTTAGGATTAAAACTAGGTTTAGGTCAGGGTTTAGGGTAAGTGTTGTGGTTAGCATTTAGTTTCTGTGGAAAAAGTTAGGGTGAGTGTGAATGAGTGTCCTGACAAGTGCAGCTGTACAAATCTATGTGTGTGTATGTGTGTGTGTGTGTGTGTGTGTGTGTGTGTTGGGGGGAGTAAAAAATATTTAGAATAAGGTAGTGATGTTTGACCACACACACACAACCTCAGAGCGATGCATGTGTGGATTATATATCTTTTGCATTGCACTGAAAGAGCTTAATTGATTTAAAATGGATTTAAACTGTAGGTTTGTGTTTCTGAATGCAACATCAGTGTGTCAGGTCTCTAATCATCCACTCTACATCTGTTTGTAGGCTTCTGCTCTCCTTCCAGTTAATGTTTACAGCAATGACAGACTGTCAGCATGCACACACATTCATGTGATTAAGATGGTACATGTACTCAATGACCTCTGCTCTGTGTGTTTGTGTGTGTGTGTGTGTACGTCTCATAGACAACACAGGGCGTGCAGGTAAACTGCTTCCGGACACTAGAGGATCTGGTGTTGGGGTATCAGCATCCACACAAAGGCCTGGTCATCCCTCTGCTGTACGCTGTCCCCCGTGACACAGACACTGGGGATGAGAGCTCAGGTGAGCCCTTTAGCCTTTATTGCAATATTTTAGTACCAATTACTGCACAAGTCCTCATAAAGGCAGTTAAACTCAAGTAACTTCAGTGAAACCATGATCACATTTTTTAAACAAAGTCAGAAGAGTTTTAAGGGAGTGCAGCAGTGCACAAATGTCACATGTAGCACCTTTAAGTACATGCACAAATATGACACATGATACATGACACTGTTAATTTGTGCACAGATGATAAAACACCTAAACCTTGTAGGAATGTTCTTAAGTGCTCCTCTTTTCAGGACTGCAATATTACTTGCTCATTATTAATTTTTATGTTTTTTTTTTTTGAATGTATAGATGACGAGAAGCCGCCTGTGGTCCCAGCCTCTGTCAACACGGTTTCTTTAACAGGACCACCAGCAAAACTAGCACCTCATTCTGTGTTCCTGGACAAGTTGCAGGAGCTGAACACATCCAGGTACAATTATGAGGCTATAATACAAAACAATTATCAACAGCCAAACTCTCTTTCATTATTTTCCTAGCATAGAGCCTCTCTGTGTTACATGTTCAGCTTTTTCCTTCCACCTTTCTTTTCTGTGTGAAAAAATCAGATAAACTTATTGATGTGACTATTTATTGGCATGAAGTCATTTCATCAGAATTAGCCATCTGTTATGTTCTATGCTAATTAGCATTTTCTTATTTAAATGTGCACCTGCTGGCGATCAGGCATAGAAAAAGCAACGTGTGAAACACTGTTTGTTGTTTTGGCTGTTTTATCTGTGCTATTAATATACAGTGTCAATATAGCGTCTGGTGTGTGGTAAACAAACTTGTGGTCTGCTCTATTCCTCAAAATGGATCCAGCAGATGAAGCTAAATAAAAAACCTGTAAAAAATAAGACTGAATTCTGGCTGTTTTATTCTGTTTACAGCACTGCAGGCGAGGTGATTGGTCTACTAAATGACTACCTCTTCAGTGAGCTGCCTCTCGACATTGAGAATGTGCATAAAGGGGCAACAACTCTTAGCCACCTCAAGCGTACTCTGGGTACCGCCTGCCAAGGCCTAAACAGGTCTGAGTGTTTTTTTCTCATATCTTTAATAATGAACTGAAAGTGAAAAGTAGAAGTGTGTTTGGCCTTTTATGTTGCAGGACACCGTAAATGTAGGTTATTTTTAGTTATTACAGAACATGTACGGTAAATGTTCTGCATTAAATGTATAAATATACATACAGGGTGGTTATTTTTCAAAAATTGTGTATTAATCTGATTTGCAGTGAGATCGACCTGACTCTCTCCAGTCTGGAAACTCTGGCCAAGGTCTTCGATCATCCCAGCTGCTCTCTAACACACACCAAGACACAGGTACAACACAAACCATGCAGTATGCTTGTTAAAAAGCAAGAGCTCACTGTCATTTTGTAAGTGTTACCTCAGTGCTGTAGAGGAAGTTCATTTTTAAAAATCCATGTAAATCAACTTATTGTTTCTTTGTTTCATCGAGGGCCAAGAGATGGAGATTGACACTCTGCTGTGTAAGATTTCAGCTCTGGTCAGCCTCCTTTCCTCATTAGAGAAAAAGGTATGTTTGTGTTTAGTAAAGCTGCTGATGAGGGATGCAAAAACTGAAACTTATCTTCTGATTGGGTTCTTGTTAATAGCAAGATTTTTAAGTTAAAATGCAATAATTTCAGGCTCACATGGTCAGTGCATGAAAAACAAACAAACCAATATTGAGTTCAAGGTTATTTTTGAGCTTGGCAGAGTTTTAGCTCTTGAACAAACTAAGTGACAGAATGTTTGTTTATTGAGCACCACTCAATCTTTGCTACCATCAAGACATCAATAACATCTTGCAATTCTTAGTAGCCGTGCTCAGTTAGTGAGTGGTGATGAGTTTTCACAGAGACACACATGGAAAACACTGTTTAGGATGTGACACTGCTGATTTTCTGCCCATAAAGGTATTGAAAGCATTACAAGATGCGGTGGCCAATCACAATCTGGCAGTGCAGCCGAACCCGCCTCCCTCTGAACTGACATCCGCAAATACAACACCCATCAAAAACCACGTCAGACAGCTGCCAGTCCACTCCTTTCAGGTAAAAAGGCAAAAATGCACCACCCAATAATAAGTTGCATTTTTTTCTGATATAATACAACCAATCTCTGACTGTTAACATGTTTTTCTGTGTGTGTGCAGGTGAAGATGGTGAGGTACGGCAGACAGACGGTCTCTGTGGACGTGGACACAGGAGTGCTGCTCTTTGACAGGAAGGCTGGTTCGTTCGGAATAGAAAGGGTCTCACATGACAGAAGTAAGGAAAAATGTACATTTCAGTACTTGTATCTACTCTCTTACCTGTGTATACATATATTACATAACTCTGCTGACATATTTTTTCTGTGTCTTAGTCCTTCAGATAGTCAAGTTCCAGAGCAGTCCTGCTAAGGTGCGCATGGTGGTTGACAGCCATCACAACACTCCGCGGGAGATGACATTTGAAAGTGCACGGGTGAGGAGAAGGCAGGATGACGGCTTTTATTATTACCTGAAATCCACTGGGTCCTTTCCCATAGTTCACTGATGGACTCTCCTGTCTTTCAGAAACGTGATGCCTTCTGTCAACTCCTCCAGCTGATGAAAACGAGGCACTCTCAGCTGAGCGAGCCTGACGTGGTCTCTGTGTTCGTTGGCACTTGGAACATGGGTAACTATAAATGTGGCAGCGGTCTCTCTCACTGTCAGGCAACAGAAGAATCCACTGATGTGCTGAATCAGAGGGAGAAGGTTTGTTTTTATTCATGGTGTTGTTCTGTGTACACAGGTGGTTCCCCTCCTCCTCGCAGCCTGCAGTCGTGGGTGACCTGCTGTGGTTTGGGACACACCCCTGACGAATCAGTCGCCCTGCTCCCTCATGACATCTACGCCTTGGGGACTCAGGAAAACCCGCAGGGGGAGAGAGAATGGACAGAGCATATCAAAGCAACCCTTCGCAGCTACACTCAAATTGACTTCAAACAAGTAACTCTCCTTTTTTATCCAAGTTTGTCCAACCTAAACTGGCGGTTTTTATGCCTGAAATGGGTGTGTTATCCACAAAGCAACCATGTTTCACATAAGAAAGAGTCACAAATTGGCACTGCCAGAACATTTAAAGGGGAACTCCACTGACTTTACACATCACAGTATAGTTACAGATCCTGCAAGACACCGTAGAGAAAAGCTTTTATTAGATCTATTGTGACTCAAGTGATTTCACAAACTAATTTTAACTTTTTTTGTCCACAATGTTGCAACAGTGCAATGCTATGTTAGATACATATTGATTTTTGAACCTACCTAGCTTTTGAGATTTAATATAACTATATATTTTATTGTTTTCAAATTGTTTTCAAATGCTTCCTGTACTGTTCTCATAATTCTGCAATAAATAACAACATAACGTAAACTATTTTCCTCTGGTCTGACAGAAATGAAAGGGTTGATGAGTCTCCACCCTCATGTAAAACATCAAATTACATACTAGGTTGTATATACGAAGTTATGGGGAACACACATTTTTCAATGAAAGGAAAATGTTTCAACGACATGTAGCTGACAGGAGAAGATTATAAGACTTTATGATGTTTTTTCTTCACAATCCGGCTGTAAAAATGTGAAAATACCATCCCTGTGATAGATTATAGTTCTGATGTGAATATTTGTTTTTACCAAGATGTGATCTGAAATGATCGCAAAACTTTATTTTTCTGTTGAACTGGTCTGTTTTGCAAAATGAGCATCTGTTTGATTGGCTGTTCTCACTAAACTGGAGCCAGACCGCATAAGAACGGGTCAAATCGATTGAGAAATCTGTAATTATGTGTCCTTTGAATGACTGGAAACATTTGTTGTTACCTATTGTAATGCAGTGTATTGTCCTGTAGGTGGCGGTGCAGTCCCTCTGGAACATGAGGCTGGCTGTGTTTGTAAAGCCGGAGCATGAGAGTCGAATCAGCCATGTGAACACAGCCAGTGTGAGGACGGGCCTGGTGAACACGCTGGGTACGCTGCCCTGCATGATCCCATCACATCATGGCCAACAGAAACATCAGAGTGTGTGACGAACAGAGTGTGTTTTAACAACCTGGAGGTTTGAGGTTGAATATTTCTGTTGTTTCAGGAAACAAAGGGGCTGTTGGGGTCTCCTTCCTCTTTAACGGAACATCTTTTGGCTTTGTGAACTGCCACCTGACCTCTGGAAGTGAAAAAGTCCTGAGGTACATTGTGTAGCAATGCAAATATATGTGTGAGTCCAAGTGTGTGCACTCCTTTTTATAACATCTTACAATTATTTCCTTTCACGTACATCATAATCAGGAGGAACCAGAACTTTGTGGACATCCTCAGGCTGCTCTCTCTGGGTGAAAAACAGCTTGGTGCCTTTGACATCAGCCTGCGCTTCACCCATCTCTTCTGGTGTGGAGACCTCAACTACAGACTCGACTTGGATGTGCAGGTCTGACCCTTTTTTTTACATAATGTTCTGATTTTGCGCCCTTAAAGACTTTTTAGTACATGTGGCTGCTTTTGTGAATTGAGAAATCCCGGATTTAGATGTAAATGCTTCTTTGTGGTCCTCACTGACTCCAGGACATCCTGAAACATGTGTCTAAGAGAGAGTTTGAGGAGCTCATGTGTGCAGACCAGCTGACTCGAGAGAGACACAAGAGGAAGGCATTTCTCAATTTCAGTGAGTGCCAGTTTCTATTTTGTTCACTGTACAAGCATCCTCATGCTTTTTTGTGATTACAAAATGACTCTTACACGAATAAAAAAAATGCAGAACCATTAATTACGACCTGACTCTACATTTGCTGACCTTGCCCTTTGCTCTTTCTCTGTTTGTCACGGTTAAGAGGAAGAGAAGATTGCATTTCCACCCACCTATCGCTATGAACGGGGCTCTAGAGACTGCTACCTGTGGCAAAAGTACAAGACTTCAGGAGTGAGTCATTTCTCCTTCAGAAAGAAAACAGGATGATGTGTGTTTAAATAAAGTTCTTCCAGGTTCTGAACAGGATGCACGTCTGCAATAAAATAATAGCCACACCTCTGATTAGCAGCCAGAAATGTGAGAAAGTTTCTAGCATGTCACTGACTTTTCCCCTTGGTTTCACATTTCCTGCTAACTATCTCAACATCTATTTGATGGAAATGCAGAGAATGAAAGTTACTGAAACCGTAGATCCAAGTACAGACTCATAGAGTCGCTAGCATGTTTGCAGACTCTTCTTTAAAGGTCCAAAGCACTAGATTTAAAGGGATTTATGAGTAGAATATGGCAGAAACTAAATATCTGGCCCTCTTTCACTTTATTAGCCATGTTGCACCACCAGTGACCCTGAACAGATTAATTAAACACTGGCTTAAAAGAGGGTCTTTTACATTTTGAATGAATTTTGTAGCCTCTGTAGTTTCTCCCACACGCTTTGAAGAGGAAGGTGAGTGGAGGAATATGCAGTCAGGTACGATCTGCCACCATGCAGTTGTCAGTAAAACACACACAGTGGAGGGCTGATTGTTTAGTTAAAATCAGGATCCTGAGGAGTATTAATTCA
>JAUZTA010000031.1:15100743-15117243 GCA_034780835.1 Ctenochaetus striatus
CAGTATCCAAGGTAAACAGTGCAACTTCACAGCTATTTGGACATAACACAGACACAAACACACTATTTTCTTCCAAACTAACAATATATTTACACACTTTTTTACCTCTGAGTTCCATCTATAGATGTGTGCTGTTAACTTTTTGCACACACAAACATACATTCACAATAACACACTTTTGGTGTTATATTTAAGGTTATCATCAGCAAAAACATCTATATCCATTGATTAACCCCAGTGCTCTCAGTGCACAGCTCCTACCCGTCAGATGAGCAGAAAGTGTTTCACAGTGCAGCTGAGGTAAAGCAGAAGGGTTAGACCACTGAGGCTGCAGTGTTTATCTGTAAACACACCACCCTTCAGCTGTCTCCTTCTGCTCTATCTTGAGCCTTATCACTGGAAAACTGTCTTGTTTGTTGCTATGATGCATTCAAATGCTCTCCTTGTTATGTTTATTGTAAAGCTCAAATTTTGGTACTGGAAAGGAAAAGTCTGGTTTTATAAACTATAATTCAGCTAACACAACAACTAAGCTAGTGTCAGCTTGATTATGTAATATGTTTTGAGCAAAGATTAAAAGGTGTAATGACCTATTGTCAACATTTCTGACCCAAAATATCACATTATACTTTAAATTATGTTAATAATCTGGACTGAATGACCATAAAATGTTGTTAGCTTAGTGTAGCTAAATCCATAATTACCACTAAAGCTAACTCATATTTCTTATTTAGGCGTTGTAATCATCTTTCTAAATGACATGTACAGTCCAGTGCTGTCCCATTTTTAGCCTGTAGGTTAAATGTATTTTAGTCTCTGATGCTAAATGTATTACACACACTGCACCAGCTAAGCACAACAACCAATTAAAGATCCTAGAAGCATTCTCAGTGTGCAGTTACCTCACTTATGATATTTTAAGTGCAACTTAATCCCATTGAAGAGGTCTTTAACAGCAGCTGCCCCAGCAGCTAAATATAGGAGGTCAAGTATTAACCCATGGGCTAAAAACAGGAATGTCTGCATAACAGGAATGAAAGGCACCATTTACTGCATTTAGTTTATATCTGTGGCAGTTCCGTTTGTAAAAAAGCATTTGATATGTTGTTGATTTTCAACCTAAATCTGTTTCTGTAGGTGCGAGTCAATGTTCCATCATGGTGTGACAGGATCCTGTGGAAGTCCTACCCAGAGACCCACAACGTCTGCACGGCATACGGTAAGAACAAAACCAAAAGAGGTTTAAATAGAGAAGTTGAATTAAAAACAAAAGAAACAAAATGTATAAGAGCAGCACAGAGAGGACAGCGCTTCAGTACTGACATTACCACAGGTTTTGACGTAGCGTTCTCAAAGTAGATATCTGTGCCCTTTTTTTTTTATTGTACCACTCCAAAATGAGAGCAACCCTCAAAACGAATAACGGTCAACCCTTACATCCTGGTCTGTGGTCCACAAAGAAACACAGTCATTTCCTCTCTTTCAGCCTGAGAGCCTCACTCTGACTAACCTCAGCGAACTATCAGAACATAACAACTGCTGAGAAGAAGCAAAGCTGCCTTTTGTCCACTTAACCACCCTCTTTTCATGTCTTGCAAAATCTTGTCGACAGCTCATCTGTCTCACAGCATTGTGCAGTCATTTTAGCTACAAAACTTATAAGAAATTTAGTATTTGTGATTCTAGCAATCGTTATTATAAAGAAATATGACGGATTCGTCTCTTACCAGGTTGCACAGATGACATCTTCACAAGTGATCACTCACCTGTTTTTGCCACCTTCCAAGTGGGAGTGACGTCACAGTTCAGCTCCAAAACAGGTGCCGTCATTGTTGTGGACACGAACAGTTGGAATATGACTGAATCCCGTCATTAAGTGAACAGTATCGTTATGTCTTTGCCCGGCACAGATCTGAACTCCAGCATGGAGAGGGCCTGGATAGAGCTGGAAGGCATTGAGGCCATTGTGAAGACAGCAAGCAAAGCAAAATTCTTCATTGAATTTCATTCGTCTTGCCTTGAAGGTATGGGGTCACATCAAAAACACTTTTCTGTCAAGCTTTATGAGGCACACTGGCTTTAATACGTTCATGTCTTTCTCTGCAGAGACACGACGTTCAAGTGAAAATGACTCGCAGAGCTGTGATGTTCCGGGGTTTCTCAAACTGGGCTGGTCCTTCAAACAGCTGCCGAAGGTTAAAGGCTCAGTCTGTTTGGAAATGACTGAAAACTTTCTTTTATTTTTCAAGTCAGAGTGTTAACTTGAGATCTATTTTTCTCTGTCTGTCATAGCTCCTTCCAATCATGTCTGACATGGAGTATCTTCAGGATCAACATCTCCTGCTGTCTGTCAAGTCATGTGATGGGTTTGAGTCATACGGTTGGTCACTGTGCAAATTAATTTTGCTTAATTAACTCAATTCATAACATCCCTCTGCAATTATAGTTACAGTAACTAATGAGTGCCCCTGAAGTGATAATTTATCCAAAAAAATATTTAAATGATTTCTTAACTTTTTCTGCTCATCTACTGATCCACATTGTTTCGTTATGTTCAGATATGGTTTGCAGATTTCAGCTTGAGTTTGAACGCCACATATTTGTGTTAAAATGCTGAACAGCCACGTCTCAAGAAATTACACAACTATTTTAAGATGTTCTGCAGTTTTCTAATCTCAATCCAAAAGACACAGTGACAGCATACTTTTGACATAGTTTCGAAATTAGAAACTTACACAGAAAATAAAATTAAAGTCTGAAAAAAATTGGTAATGTCATAGAGTAGATATAACCACCACACACACACACACACACTCACACCTTCACCCTCTCTCCATAGTGGGTGACTGTGGTTTGGGTGTGATGAGTGATCACGCACCTAAAATTAAAACCGCCTAAACAGGAAGAGCGACATAAAAATCGAATAAATGTACAACTGGACAGATACAAACTGGAATTAATGTGAAGGCAAAAGTTTTTAAAAAATCAAGACAGGTTATAAAAAGCTGCCATATGTGAAAAAAAAATCTTCCTTGACCTCCTGATTGTATGTTTTATGTTTTTAAGTTGGTGAAAAACATCACATATTTTAGCCACTGGGATGTAGAAAGCCCCCTGCTGGAGTTAACAGTATAATATATATATATATATATATGTGTAATCTGACTATGAGAGATACAAATGTAGTTATTTGTTTGTGTTTGGAGTCAAGAGCAAATGTCAGTGGACACGACTGTAGGTTGCAGGAAGTTGAGTTTTAAGGACGTAGACTCTAAACGACTGTTAATTTTTCTCCTGATCAGATGCGATTCAGTCATTTTGTCTGAACCTGTAGAGGTCATGTTGAAGATGAAAAAATCACATGAAACCATTTGGTTGAAGATGGTAGATGTCTCGTTGATTCAGAGAATAATCTTCTAAAATCTTTTCTTAGGTGAATGTTGTGTGGCTCTTCGCTCGCTCACTGGTGCATCGGAGCAGTTTGAGACGTTCTTGAGTCACAGAGGTGAAGAGATGGGCTCCATAAGAGGACGGGTCAGGATCCATGTGCCCAAGGACAGACGAGGAACGCGGGAAAAAGTCTATGGTGGGTCAGCCGGAACTGGTCCTTTCCAACCCTTTGCCTTGCTTGCACTATCACTTCCCCCTAAACTTTCATCTCCACTGTCACTGCATTCTTTGACTCTCCTGTGAGTCTCACATTGCTTCCTCTATTTGGTTCCTCAATGATCCCTGGCTTGGCTTTACACTTGCTGGTATCTATCGACCGCTTCCTCTTTTGGCTCCTCATTGACTGACCCTGACCAGATGCATCCTGAGACACTGAAACAGGACAAATGAGTATTCCTGTCACCAGGTCAGGAACCACAACAACACACACAAACATGCCCATGCTGTGTGATTGCAAACTGACAAAGTCTTTCTGCCAACATGCACCACACAGACTTTAAAGAGCCTTTTGCTCGTTACAAAATGTTCATTTCCTGTTACTTTGGCTTTTTTCAGAGTGGTTTCATTTTGAGAAAGATCCTGGGAGGGGACACATGTCTCCTGCATCTGCACAGATCCCAATAAACAGGTGAGGACCTACAGAGCTTTTTAGCTCGACAAATCCTTATGAGCATGCAAGCGCATTTTGTTGCTCCGTTTTTTAAAATATAACTAAGCTCAAAGTTCACTTTCGCACGGCATACCTTTACTTTTTGAAAATAATCTCAAACATTTGCTCCCTGTTTTCTTTGATCGTGAGCTGGTGAAGTGTCATGCAACATCATTCAGATTAAACTAAATGAAACAGTCTTACATGTTTTATAGTCGCAGGCCTTTTTTGCCAGTAGTCAGTAAACATGCCTAAAATTTTGCAAGTGTAAAATTGTAAAAAGTATTTTGTTAAGCAAAGGTAAAAAACTTCAGGCAACTAAATGGGTCAATCAAATACATTCAACAATACATGCCATTAAAAATGTACAAAAAGGGGTATTTTTATGGTCTCCTTTGTGCTTTTCAAAGAATACAAAATATTTCTGCCTTGATAGCTGGTAGGCTTTAAGTCAGAGCTGCTGTGTAGTGTCTCGATGTCTAATAAGCTAATCAATGTCTGAATCAGACTTCATTTATCTTCTTATCTGTAGCTGTTTACTTAGCAAGGCAGCTGCGCAATCATGTGACCATTTGACCTTGCAAATCTATTTTCTCTCCAAACCACAGTGTTTCAGACCCCTGTGGTTTATCCATTGGAGAACTTGTGGCAGGTGTGGCTGTGATTGGGTTTGAGTCCATCTGAAACAAAGATGGCGACTCCTAAAGAGAAAAACACAAATGCTGCTACAGCATCAGTTATGTCAGAACTGAAGAGTATTAAGTGATTGAAAGAGGAGCAAAGAACTGCACTGATGGCTTTTCATCATCTAAAAGATGTCTTCAGTCTTCTTCTTTTTGACTTCAACAGTTTAACTTACCAACTGGCTCTGCTGCCTGCACTCTCCCACTAGTTGCATAGTTTATTGTTCTGATTGGTTAAAGGTAGTCTGTGATAGACAGATGATTCATCCAATCAGATGCTTAGTATTTTTTTGAAAGTGCCTGCCAACTTGCAAACTCTTTTGAACAGTTTCCAAGGACGACTTCCTAGAAGTTTCTGTGTAACAAACCATGTGGCATGTCAGGTTATGCCGCTTCTGTTGCCAATATCAGCCAACCAATGCAAAGTTAACGGTAACACATTACAAACTCTAGTAAAGAGAGTGAGAACTAAGGACACAGTAACATTACATTGTGTTTTAGTTGGTAAATTCAATGATTTGTGTGTTTTTTGCAGGCCCTCGGCAGCTCCTTCCAAACTGACTCCGAGCAGCTACACCAATCCTGCCTACTTCATCTTTGAGGGGGTGTCAGTGGCGCGTCGGGTGGAGGAGACCCTCCCCCAGCGAAGGGACCCTCAGGTGATCTGGTCTGGAAATGAGGCCTTGCAGCTCCCAAAAATCTCAGGACGTCAGGGCTTTGACAGACGACCCTGTCGCAGGTCAGACTTCACCGAGATCGAAATCCCAGCCGTCCTGCCTCAGTACACTCCAACCAATGACCTTCATACGCCCCAAACCAACTCCTCCTATCAGCTTTTCCCAGCCAAAAACCCATCTCCAATATCTCCACCTTCAAGTAACGCCATCTCTCAGTTTCAAGAACAGACTCCACAACCCAGAGACAAATACCAAAGTAAGAACATTGTTCAGGACTCCATCCTGCCTGGAAAGAACCTGAGGAACTTGTATATGAATCACTCGGCAATCATCAGGGAAAAATCCAGAAGGGATCAACATCAGCTTCTCTCAGAAAGGACCAATCTTAACCGTTCAGCCAAAGCGCCGTCAGCTTTCCCCTACGTCCCCACTCACTTAGCATCATGTCAGGCGCCTGTTCCCTGGATAGCAGACCAGCAGCCACCTGGACCGACAGGAGACAACTCCCTCACTGCTCTGCAAATCGCCAAATCCCTCAGTGAAGTCGACTTCTTCCCCACAGAGCAGAGAGGCCCTTCCACACCCAACCACAGGCCAAGTTATAGGAACGGCCCTTCGATGCCTGGAGACAGAGGCTACAGCTGGGAGAAAGAGGTAAGACACCACTCTCAAAGAAAGTTTTTTGAAACTGATGTGACTCCTGGTTCTTCTGGTAAAAGTTCTGTCTGCTTCGCATCAACAGGTGTCTGTCCTCCAAGGTGCACCTGAGACAGTGCGGGAGCTTCTCAGCACTTTAGGTCTTCAGAAATACACACTCGGCCTCAGCCTCAATGGATGGGACGATTTGGATTACTTCAGGTAAAATGATTTCAGATAATATGTTCCTCAAACCATACAAGGACGCCCACAGTTGGGAGATACTTTATCCTGAAAACACAAGAAAAAAGACAGCAACATTTTACGTTTGTCATACCGACAGTAGTATCAGAACCAGCAGATGTCGAAATTCGAAATGTGATTGGAACTGAAATCAAATAAATCTTAACAAATTTGTTCACAAACACATAAAATTTAATCTTACTATTGAGGTTTTTGTGATCATTAGAGCTGTAAACCTGTTTGGACAAAAGCAACCAGCACATCACTGAGTGTCAGTGGCTGAGAAGAAAAGGACGCAGCTTCTTTGACACATTTTGTAAAAGCTCCAGTCATATTAGTACAATTTAAGTTTTCTTGAAGCCATGATTAGGAGCCACTCAAAGGAAACTGCAGCTTTAAGCTCTTATGTGTAAAGTTTATCACTGAGACATGCTGGTTGCTGCTAGTTAAAGTATAAAACATACTGATGTAAACTGTTATTTGCAGCGTGACATAAACCTTATCACTAACAAAGCCAAATGTTTTTCTTTCACTGCTGACCTGCTCTTTTCTTATGTTTTTACACACATTGCTCGTTTACTTCTTTGCTCTGTGATGCTTTCACAGAATTAACAAAGAATCCACAAACCAGAGGGAAAAATATAGCACTAAATGAGTAACCGGAGACATTAATGGGTGATTGACATCCGTTAGTGAAGCCATTTTTATTTCTTTATCTGAGCGGTATTTGCTTATAGAGACAGTCTCTGTGTTTGTAAGACAGGTGCAGTATTTACTGGAGCAACAATGCTAACCAAAACCAAAAATAAGTCAGGTCTATCATGCAGAGTTGATGTAATGCTGTTAGCACCTTAAGACATCATCCTCCTCCTGAAAAACTTGTTAGTTTGACTGCTGGATCATTTGAAGGTTCAAGTGAAGAAAAATCCTCTTTTTGATCCCATGAGTAAATTCTGAGCCCTTTCTCCCAAATAAATGGCTCCAGATCAGGGCAGAGAGGTGTGTCTTTGGGTGTTTCATACTTAAGAAGCACAAGGCTGCTTCGGATTCTCTTATAGGTGCTTTTATCATCTGCAGCTGTTTGTCAAATGTCAAATTAAATGTCGATGTTATGACCGAAGCTTCAAACTATTTGGCACAGCCCTAAGTTGTAAATTTTGCATTCTCAGTAGACAAAAATGTAGATTACGATTGAATTTTTTGTCAAGTTTGCTTCAGTGACATTTTCTCCTCTTTACAGCGGCATCACTGAGGAGGATCTACGCGCCGCAGGAGTGATGAACCCGTCTCACCGACGCAGGATCCTCGAGAACCTGCCCAGGAACTGGAACTAACACACACACAGGGAATCAAAAACGTCGATGGTACAAAAGCCTCGTAGTCTGCTCAGGTAGAACTGGAAGAAGAGTCAGAGCCGAGATCTAAGAGGAGGCGAGGCTGAGCGGATATCAACGACATCAGCTGGACTTTCCCGCAGCCCTGCCATCGTTTCATTTACTCGATCAATACTCTAATTACAGCCGACCTGTGTCAACACAGCAAAGGGAGCACGACGCAGGAAGTACACGTTGCACAGTGTGCTTTATTCATCTATACATTTTAAGGGATAATGCAAGAGGTGGATGATAGGAATTAAAAACCTTAATATGTATCTCAAGTTACTGACTCTTGTACAGATATTGATTGCAGCATTAAGGTGTCATTCATTTTGTTTTGCGTACATCTTGAATAAGTAAAAATAAAATAGTCTTTCTATTTCCAGTGTTCACTCAAGGTTAGTGTTCACCATTCACCTTCAACCCCTTTACTGTGTACTTTCCATTACTCTGCTATCATTGAGCCTGGACCTGAGCTTGTAAAAGTGCTCAATTAAACCTATGGGGCATAAAATCCATAGCTGTACATACCTTCTGGAACATTATCTGTAAAGTTGGTGAAAAAGAAAAAAGGACCTGCCATATCTCATTGTGTTTACTGTCTCATGCTGTTGCTATCGTGTCACTTAATCAGCACCTGTGTCGACTGTGCATCTTTTATGCAAGCTTTATAAACGTAAAGTGCATAAAAAACTCTTGACCATCGCCAAGCAGTCACAAGTGCTTTTTTTTTTCATGCTGTGGAAAAAGGAGGGAAATAGAGAAATCACCTCTTCAAGTCTGTTAGATTTCAGTGCACCAATCACATCATCACATTATGCCACCTGTGTTTTGTTAATAGCACTTATTTAGAGGGATCTATTTGTAGAATATGACAGATATGGAATTTAGTATTCATGTTTATACTTTCATTGGTACATAATCCCCCCCAAAAATAAGAATCATTGTGTTTTCATGCCCTGAGAATGAGCTTTTTATATCCACAGAGGAAGTGGGCCCTTTCCTTTGGAGTCTGTCATGTTGCACCACCATGTTTCTTCAGATAACTCCATCTCTCTTTAGCTCACAGTTAATAGTTCACATTTTTGTTTGGGTTCCTGACGAACACTGATGTTCTTTTACACAATATTTCCACAGTCTGTATATAAAAAATTAAAGCTCCTCCGATTGTTGAACAACTCATAAAAATACCACTACATTAGTAATGTTGGTAAATAGAAGGATGACTGTAAGCAAACATGAGAAAGTTGTATTTGTCAGCTCAGTTAAATAATAGATCACAACAGACAGAGATGAGACAGCCATGAATTTTGATCCTAAAATAACTCGTAAGTGTTCCACTCCCTGTGTGACTGTCGGTGGTTTTGCTTGTAGCATTTCGGTTTAGACGGTTACTTATTAAGGCAAGGCCAAACACATCCCTCTGCTTGCTGACAGCCGGTATGTGTCAACCCCACTGATTCAACGCTGTATTGTACTTACTACAGTGATGTCATCGCCTGGGGGGGAACTGGGCGTTTGACAGCATGAAAATCGAAGGAAAAGGTCAAAAACTGCCTGCATTATTTTTTTTTAACATTTAACACGTAACATGTTTAGTTGAACAAGAGTTAAGATTGACATAGTTGATCCGCGAGTTTGCAGCGACATGTTTTAGCAAAATGAAATTGCTTGGGAACTGTGTGCTTGTGAAGACGAAGTAAAGATAAAAAGATACACAGCNNNNGATTCACAACATAAGCCATTGTTTCTCTCTTCAAAGCCACCAAACTTCTTTGACAAAAACAATAATTTTACTTCACAGAACCGGTCCACAGCTGCCTCGATCAGTTGGTTTGTGTGTCACCTTGATGTTTTAAAGGATAAGTGTGGATCCAAACATTATAACAAGCTTTTTAATGGTTATTCTGGTCAGAAAAAAGGCCTCTCACTGTCCAGATCCTTTACATAATGTCAGACTTGTAATAACAATCTGAGCCTGCTAGTTGTGAAACAAGCACTTCTAGTTGACGTATTTTGACAGGCAACACCAAAGACAAATTAGCCATTTCAGTCCCAACTTTAAAAAACATTTACTTGTTATTCACATCAAAATATTTTAAAATATGGTCCATTTATAAAAACATCACCATTATCCTTTGAGAACTGAGAATTTAAGTAACAATCTGAAGAGTGTAGCGTCTTTATTGTATGTTGACATGTTTTCCGTCTGTGAACGGCTGTAAACACGCTGTGCTTCGAGCGGGTCTCTGATGAAGAACATGCTTTGTCAGTGGCCCACTCACATTCCAGACATCCAAACCACAGAAACCCGAAACTGAACACAAACACAAAACCCAGACTGCTACGAACGAGCCAGAGAGGGGCCAGAGGGTCTGGACTTTCCTTTTTTTTCACCTGAATTATATTTACTTTGATTCACCATATTGGGATTTAAAGTTAATTTGAAGGTATCAGTCTTAAAAATAAATCATCAGGTGACTTTCGAATAACCCTGTTTTTTTCTCTTGTTCAGCTGTTGGACCAGAAAACTGAACTTTGTGAGGAGATGTGCTCCTTGTTTCTGACTGGTGTCATTTTAGGTATGTTGTGCTATAGTCAGTCTCATTGTAGACCATATAAAGATAATTCAAACTAAACTGGGTTACTGGATATGGACATGACCTTCTTAGTCACTTTAGTTTAATTAAATCTAAATGTCTGGTAACTTATTGATCAACAGCTTCCTCTTAATTCAGTTTATGGTCTGTTTGTGTCAGCTTCATCGCTCACCTGCATACTTTTAATCTTGTTGTTCAGACTTATCATGTGAATCTAACAGGAAAGTCTGACTCCACAAAGTTTTTGTTCCTAAGATATATGATAACGGTGGAGGAAGTATTTACACATAAGATAAGAAATATTACAACAGAGTTCTGCATTCAAACCTTCTTCCAGGTTAAAAAAATGATTAACTGTGAGATGTTCTGTAATCATAAGGTCTCATATGTAACCAGTGTTGCTTCTTCTCTGTCTGTCAGGGTTTCAGCTGTTTTGTGGCAACACACAGTGTCCGACCACTATTTCCTTTTGTATAATTTTTGTGTCACTACAAAGCTCACTATTAATAAAAAATTGCGCAATATGTCGCCCTGAGATGTGGTAGAAGAAAACAGTGGCATAATAAGTGGGTGTGCCATCATTGCTTTAAGTGTGGAGGTGCTGTGCTTTAACAGCTGCTGTAAGAAGAAACTAACATCTACAGTAAAACTTGAGTTATGGATTAATGTTTGGGTGAATGAGCTCGAGCAGGAGCCTCACGTGGTCCGCTAAACCGAAAATGACTTCCACTCGAGGCTTTTTTTGGGAGGAAGTTTTGCCCACTCAGCAGAGTGACTTCCCATATCTGTCCTTGGTGTGTGTGTGTACTCTGTGTGTGTAAAGTTACTCTCCATGCAGCTCGATCATGCCATGGACTCCACCATCACCCCCACCACCGAAAAGTAACTTTTATTGGTAAGTTTCTAACTCACGCCCGGTGGCCGCGGACGAATCAAACGGCGGGCGGAGGGGAAGCGGCTAAAAAGTGAAACTGGTTAAATTAGGTGTCGCACTGGGATCCGGATCAGTGCGGCACCAGGAGCGCGTCGTCGCGGGGTGAGTAACCGCAATGTCACGTTAACTAGAACTGTGTGTTTTTAATGTGTGCGGCCGAAAAAGAGATCCGGTTTACCGACGAGAACCTTAATTAACTCGCAGAACATCATGTTCATTTAGTTAAATTGCTCTAAAAACATTTTAGTGTAAACCTGCTGTGGTGGAGAGTAACAAGAGTTTTCCGCAAGTCGCGCGAACGAAGTACAAGTTTAAGGTACTTGAGTATTTACACATGTTACCTGATACTTTTGTACCACCGAGGAAATATTTCACTCTCTACTGCATTTTATTTCACAGCTTTGGTCACTAGTTACTCTGCACTGTCACATAAATACACAAAAATATATTCAACAAATAAATTATGATGTATTATTATGGATTATTAAGACTTAATTGATTCCTCGGTGACATTCACGCGCTCCGCGGCGGTGCAGAAGAAACAAGCTCCACCTTCAGCAGCTGCAACATCACGTTAACGCACTAATGTAATTTAATATTATTCACTCCTCTGCTCTGAGAACTCCTGCATAACAAGAACCGTCACTTTTTTGTATTTTAAGCAGTTTGATGGTAATTTTTTTGTACTTTTATTTAAGTAAAATATTTAATGCTGAGTTTTTACTTTTATTAAATAGTTTGTCTATACAATAAAACATGATAGTGCACTTAATACTTAAAAAACATGTCGTTTAGAGCTGTTCTTATTAGTTTCACCTTAACAACCTAAAGCATTCTTCATGAATATATATATATATATGTAGGCTATATAACATTTTAGAAGGGGCCATTTTACTACAAATAGTTTATTTTACACTGTTTCATTACCGGTTTTATTACAGTAAAGGTCGTAAACCTTTCTTACACCACTGTTTAACAAACATAAAGGTAAATCCTCTATGAGTTGATCTCAGGCCTGCAGCTAATTATCCTTTTCATTATTTATTAATCTATCGATCATTTCCTCGTTTAATCATTTGCTGTTAAAATGCCAGAAAATAGTGAAGAACCCACAGTGTTGTCTTTAAATGCAGACCAGCAGTTCAGAACTTAAAGTGATTCAGTTTACAGTTTTATAAAAGAAAGAAAAGCAGCTAACCTTCACAGCTGAGGCGCTGGAACAGATAATGGTTAATATTTTGACTTGAAAAAACAACATGACTGATATGTTTTTTTGGTCAAATGATGCTCCTCTGTCTTAACCCACGCATGTATTTTCTCAGTAAGTAAGTCTGTTTTCATTTCCCAGGTTTGGTCGTCTGCTGGCCTGTGAGTGCTTAACTGAAAGGTCACCTAACTATGGAAACTATCAGCAACAGCAGCTTCGACTCAGACAACCAGAACATGACGATCCCCCCGACGTTAAACTACAGCTGTCGCTTTGATGAGGAGTTTAAGTACATCCTGCTGCCTTTGTCCTACAGTCTGGTGTTTGTGCTTGGCTTCGTGCTCAATGCCACGGCTCTGTGGCTGTTTTTAAAGATGCGCCCGTGGAACCCGAGCACCGTGTACATGTTCCACCTCGCCCTGTCTGATTTCCTGTACGTCCTCTCCCTGCCCACCCTCATTTACTACTACGCCAACCGCAGCCACTGGCCCTTCGGATTGGCTGCATGCAAGATAGTGCGCTTCCTCTTCTACGCCAACCTTTACTGCAGCATCCTGCTCCTCACCTGCATCAGCGTGCACCGGTATCTGGGCATCTGTCACCCCATCAAGGCACTGACGCTTATAAAGCCCCGCCATGCCCACCTGGTGTGCGGCATGGTGTGGGGTGTCGTGGCCGTGTGTCTGGTGCCCAACCTCATCTTCGTCACCACCTCCAGGAGGGACAACGACACCCTGTGCCATGACACAACCAACCAGGAGTCCTTCAGGGAGTATGTGGACTACAGCTCTGTTGTCATGGTGCTCCTGTTTGTCATCCCTTTCTTGGTCATTGTGGTCTGTTACTGCCTGATGGCGCGGGCCCTGTGCCGGCCCAGAAAAGGATTATCTTCCCGCCAGCAGGGCGCCGCCTCACGTCAGAAGTCCATCAAGCTGATCATCGTGGTGTTGGTGGTGTTTGCTGTGAGTTTCGTCCCGTTTCACATCACGCGGACTCTCTACTACACCTCCCGTGTGTTAGAACGGAACTGTGAATTCCTCAACGTCGTCAACTTTACCTACAAGATCACCAGGCCGCTGGCGAGCCTCAACAGCTGTATTGATCCGATTCTGTATTTCCTGGCTGGTGATCACTACCGGTCCAAACTGAAGTCTGCTCTGACAAGAAAAAGAGAGATAACAAGCAGCCAAACACCTGAACAGGCACAAATACAGCCGAACAACAGCCGTGACATCTCTCTGGTCTATAAAAACCCAGCCTCTGAGGCCGGTGAAGAGGCAGAGAGATAGCAGGATATCTGTTGCAGAAACATAAAATATTAAACGTGTGTTATTTTAAAAGCAATATACATAAATTCTTTCTTTTTTGCACTGAGAGGTTTGAAAGAGAATTTGTTTACTGTAACACTGACTTGCAGTGCCTTCTTTCACTCCATCAAACCTCTGTAATGCCTGTGTTTAACTGCCACAAAGCCTGTGTTTCAATTCCTCTAATTTTCTTGACCATAGCATGTCTTTTAAGAAAAACTTAAGGACTCTGTACAATTTCTTTAAGTGCACTCTATACCACAAAGAAGTTGTTGCACAAAACTCAAGTTTTGAGTAATGGTATTTGCTCTTCTTTCTATTCTGAAGAAAAGTTGTGCTTAGAGTGTGCCGGAAACAGAAACAGAAACATTCAAGTTAAAGTAAATCGAAGATGATTCAGCCTGTGAATTGTTGTCATCATGGCTTAAGAGATGATCTCAATTTTTAAAGATCATTTCTGACCAAAGATGATAGATGGATAGTCTGGCATTCGCTCATAAATGAGACAGTTATGAGGCCATTCTTTCTGTGTTATCAACAGTGTTTGTCTGTAACCCAGAGACTGCAGACCCGAGCCAGTGCAGCCCCTGATCCCAGCTGTTTTTGTCCTTCAGCGCTCACAGCTGTCTTTTGCACAATATGGAGGAAAACAGAGAGGCTGATCCGGTCCAGACGTATCTTTTCAAACCGCCCACGCCTCATTAGAGGAATAAGGGATTTTCCTATTCAGGCTTTTACCTTCGGGATTGATACATGGAATTTAAAGGCCCCTTTCTCTCGGTGATCAAGGCTGAACTCCTTGATATATTTGCAGGATGTTGAGGCAGAGTTTGAAAGTTTTACTTAATGTTGCACAGCACTTGTTCCATCCACACTTGTTTAAATGGTGATGTATGTTGTTTATTAGTTGCATTCATGTTTTTTTGTAATTTCAGTTTGTTTTTTTTTTTGTATCTTCAAGTGCTACTGCAAGAGTTACCTGTGTTTTCTGTATGTCATGTATAATGAACTGAATATGCAATGATGTTTTCCTGGCTGGTCAGTAAGATAAACTCTATAATATCAGTCATTTGCTTTAACCTCCCTCTCAGTCAACCTGCTCGCATTCAAAACAAGATGCAAAGTGGTCGGGGAGTTGAGACAAAACCTTAAAGTTATTGCACTTCTGTAAACTGATGCAGTACAGCTGATGTTTTGGAAGTGAAAGCAGAGTATGTGACTCGAACCACAGCAAAAATATTTTTCGTTGGAAGTCAACTACTATTCATGAAGAGTGAAACTGTAGGACGTGATACAAAAACAACAAAAACAACACTGAGAGTGGTGAGAAAGCTGTTATCTCGCTCTTAGGGTCATGAAAATGATGTAGCTTCCCTTTCGGACAGGGCCGCTGAGTTAATAAACTATATGTTGATATTGAAACAGTTTTATCTGAACATGATAAAGAAATGTGATACTACTGCTAAATGTAAGATTAATGCCTTAAATCTTGATTTTTTTCCACATTTTCATTTTCCCTCAAGTCTCCTCGATATAAAAAATCTACAGTATCTGGTCTACATTTTATATCAGCTTGTTCCTGTTCAGCTAAGATGTTTGAATTTACTAAAATATTTTAGAGAAGAACATCTTGAAAGTTTTGATATCTTGTGCATCAATTTACACACAATCTTAAAATAAGGAAATGTCTATTTGAACCTCCATGAAAAAGGTCACACTGCAGCCACTGACACACATTAACAGGTGACCTACTATAAAGAGCAACAGAGTCCACATTTAAAGAAGGTTTTGGTGGATGGATTTTTACAGAACAGATCGAGGTTCACACTCCGAAACAGGGAGGAAGTGTTTACTGTGCGTGTTTAAGCTTATATCACTTATTGTAGTCAGTTTTCGGCCACAGTTTGCTTGTGCATCAAAACCGCTTGATCACTTCTTACAGCTTGTGACTCAGCGTTTGCACTGTGGTCTCATGGCTGGGAGGTTGTGGGTTCAGGTCCCACGGTCTGTATTTTAGGTCAGATCTTGTGTCCTTGATCAAGGCGCTACCCTGCAGCTGCAGTCAGTCCCTGGGCGCTGCACACCAGCTTCCCACGGCTCCTCAGGGATGGTGAAATGCAATAAACACATTTCATCACATTGTACTGATAATGAATAAATAGGACAATAAAGACTATGCGTACATAGAAACACCAACACCTTTTGTTTAAATAGCCTGAAAATGGCCAGATGCATTGTTGCACGGTGAACTGAGTTGACCCCATCAATACTTTATACTGTTTGGAGATGTTTCTCCATAAGAAACAGTTTATCTGCACTTTCTGTCCTTCTGAGTTGTTTTTCTCTTTCAAATCTGACAAATGATCTGTTTTATTAATAATTAGAGTTCATCTAATAAGGGTTTTTTTTGTCAAGAAGAAGTTGTAACTCTCAGTGCATTTTCTGATAGTGTTACCTGCCATTGAGTAGCACGTTTCACTCAGTGGTAATGTAGCTCATTGACTCCTGTGATGTAAGCTCATGAGCGCCTCCCTGTGGTCTGATTAAGTCAGGAAGTTGCACTGAATGGCAGGTCAGACATCTCAGCTGCTCAGCTGAGTGTCTTAAGTAAACAAGACCTATAACTTTTTTCATGAAAGTTGCAAAAAATGTATGAAATTAAACTCATTTCAGAGTTGTAAAACAGTTAAACTGCAGCCTGTTTGGCCTATTTTGCCCTCAGCGCTGTCTTACAGACG
>JAUZTA010000031.1:15175703-15195309 GCA_034780835.1 Ctenochaetus striatus
CTTTGTAACTTTAAAGCATCTCAAGAGAACAAAAGGGGAAAACTATATGTTGAGGGGTGAAAGGAGAAGTAGAAAAATGGCTTTTTTATCATTTGCAGCTATTATTTGCTACATCTCCTTCTCTTGTAACTAGTTTTTAAAGAGGTGCCATATTACACATAGTTTGAATTGAATGTGTAGAGCGAGTGGTAATTTGCATTTTTGTCATGTGCTGCAATAATGATTTCTGTTTCTATCATTTTGCATAATGATACAAACATTAATACAATCTTCTATATCAACAAAGGAGCACACACACTGTGGCAAACATACTGTGTCAGCTCATCTGAAATTGTAAACAGGCTAAGCGTTCATAGGTGTCACAGATACCTCCCAGATGAATAGGTCATGGTCTTGATGGCGATACTGGAGCCCTCGGGTCAACGTGGGCTTTCTCTGCTCCTCTCTGCATCTACAGTATCAAAGCCAGCAGCTGTGGGATTGTTTGTACACAGATGCAGGGGTGCTTGATGATAATTGCCTTGCAGCTGCACTCCGGGGCTGGAACTGGATGTTTTTTTTTCTCTTCATGGCTCATATTGTGTGTGAAGCGTTAAGAGCAGGAATGTGGGAAACAGTCGTAATTAAAGTATTCTGTAACTCAATTAAGGACTCTTCCCTCATACCCCCCCTCTCCCTCCTTCCCAGTCTTAGGAGGAGAAGGGGGGGCTGCTATCCTACACCTTTCCTCTGCTAAAGTAGATCTATATGAGAGCATGTGGCCTCTGCAGCCTCAGCTGCTCGGCCTGAGGCCTTCACTGTTTAACTTATGTCAGGACCGGTTGCATTGAGAGAGTGAGGGATTGGTTACGTGGAAATTTTGAAAGTAAAAGGGTATATGAGGTGGAGAAAAGACAGTGAAGTGGAATAAATGGGGAATTGCTGTTCCACGGAGGGCTGCTAACGTGGTTAGCACTCAGAGGTGAGACACTCATTATAGCCATGAGTCATTTTTCATAGGCTGTTATCAAGTCACTGTGCACAGAAGATGGATGGGTGACAATTACACTGATGAAAACCTCACATTGCCTTATTGGCAGGAATAGAGCCCTCCAAAAAATCATTAAAGCATCATTTTTTAAGTTGTTTTTTTCAAAATAGATATAATTTTATAAAACAGGTGAGGAAAAAACAAAATTATGAAACACCTTTTGCTTTTCTTGTTATGAAATGTGGTGTTAATAAAACAAAAATTGTGAGGTGACAAAATAAATGTCTTTTGTTGTAATTCTCTGAAACTGCTGCAGGCCGATTGCCGGGCAATGTGTCTGAATACTTTGAACAATGACAGGCAACAATCAAGGTGCTCAATTAACTGTATAACGATTAAGACATCAATTACCGAATTGATTGATGAGGCCAAATGATCCGATTCTTTTTCTCCAACCAGCGTAAAAATTGGGAGCAGCAATATGGGAAAATTTGTTGATTAATGGTTTGAATGTGTAAGAAGCTCTTTGCCTTTGTAATAATATGTGCAATTTCATATGAGAGGAAATCACTATAAACACTCTTTAAAGATATTTAGAATGGAATAAGCAACAGGATTAAAATATAAGAAAAGACAATACAAAGAGATGCATAATTAGTGCAATAAAGCAACAATAATAGCCCAAATGTTGTGCACAAGCAGCCATAGATATAGTTTTTGTTTTCTTTCTTTAGCTTTTTCTCGATTAATGCTATGATTGTATGAAAGAGGTTAATGTATCAGATGAATGTGTCTCTTTTCTCTTCTGCTATTGATGCTCATGATGTTCCTCTGCCCCTGTAACAATAGCCAAAACAATGTTTGAAGAGCGCCTTGAGACCAGCTTGGACTACAGCTTTAGTTTTTATTCTCTTCATGTTGTCAATGTGTAGAGGGATAATTGAAGCGATCCTTGACTATGGGATCTATTTATACAGAGCATAATTCCCTCTGTATTCAGGCATTATCATGGTGTCAGAACAAGCACAATGGCACAATAAGGTCAATATAATGAAACTCCAAAACAATATGGTGTCATTCGTATAATAAAAAGTGAGCCACCCCCGGATTGTTTGGTCTTGTAACAGTGGCTGAGTGTATTGAACTCTTTCCAAAATTATTGTAATCATAATGAGATAAATATTTTTTTTAAAAATATTATTCATTTTTAATTGTAGCATCCTACCAGTAATTATATCTATATTCATATGAGGATACAATTTCTTAAAACCATTCATTTGAACTCTAATCAATTGAGGCTTTTGAATGTCAGTTTTATTTAGTGAAATAATGTTTCTGTGATTTTCTGTATTTCTTGAGGGTTTTAAGATTAAACTGAAGGTTTTTACATATTTTGTTTAATTTTCACAGTGAAAATTAAACTGTATTTTTTGTTGAATTATGTAATGAGTCTCATATTTTATAACTCTTGCTATGTTACCATAAATTTCTTTATCTCTTTAAAATTGTTATTTTGATTATAATTATTCACAGTGGTGTTTGTAATAGTAATAGTTGCTGCTGTGTTGCTGCTGTGTTATTGAAATACAATTACCATTTTATTACCAGTACTAAAAAGTCCTTGGAACCCTAATTTTTTATTTGTGCCGCTATGACTTCATTTCTTTATTTTCAGTTTTCTGTTATACTCAGCAGCATCTGGAGCCAAAATTACATCAGTTATCTGCTTTTTGCCCATTAGCAATTTGACAAATACCCCTTTTATAACAGCCCCATATCATTCTGCTTGACTTTCTCCTGGGCCTGAATTCAGTTATTGATTGCCCGTTCAGTTTCACTTGGAAAAGGTTGATAAAAGGAGGTTTTCACTTTCTCAATTTGATGTGACAGCTCCCTAACAAGAATAATGGAATGCGCCCATTCACAGGCAAATCAAGCTAATCCAGCGTGCCCCTCCACTCTCAATGGAGAAGTCACAGTCCTTCCCGGCCCATTCCATCACAAGCCTCCTCTCTTCAGAAACCTTCAAAGTTAGCCCAACTCCTCCAAAAGACAACATCGCTCTTTGTGTGCTCCTCTCACTCACCATCAAACGGATAAATAGGTCGATAAATGTATACAAAGTCAGCAGGGAAACAAAACTGAAGCATATAATCGGTTTGTTTTATGTGTAATCTGATTTCACTGATTCCCACTCTTCCTTTTACTGTTGTCAACAGCTGATGGATAGATGATATCAGACCTGTTGGTGTGAAAATACACTGTAAATGAACAAAAAGGATTCTACGACGAAATAATAAACAAGAGCGGCACTAGCATTAATTTATTTTCACACAAATTCAAAGTGTTTTTTGTCCTCAAAATTAACACTTCAGCAAAAGCGTGTTCAGTTACCGCAGCATGTGTCATATTAGTAATAATCTCTCCGCTTCTCTGCTGCTCTTCACTGGAATGCTGTGGCTTTCCTTCTAATCCTTTTTCTGGGCAGAAACCAGGTGGCAAAGCGAAGGTGCGTGTCTGTCTGTGTGAGTCACAATAAGTGAGTAGGCATGCAGGCTTGGCTGTATGAATGTCCCCTATAAATATGTGCGTGCATGCATATGTATGTAGGTGAAGAGGCAAAGCAAACACAGGGGTATAATTGCAACCCTAGCTACTGTCAGTTGAAGTTTATTGGTACATTGTAGTCTCTTATGGAGACACTGTCAATCCTGCGTTACACCGTTAGGTGCAGCAGGAACAATGAAAGAAGCTGCAAAGCTGCAGAACAGCGCAAATCTCTAATGTATCATCCATGTGGCATCCACAGAACGCTCATTATCAGGGTCCTTTGATAAAATGCAAAATACCCACGAAAAGTTCAAAGTAACACAACTAGGCTCAGTGTTTTTCTTTTTTGTTGCATTGCTTATATTTACTTTTTAAAAGAACACTTTAACTTCTCTTCTGTTTTGGATCAAGAGACTGCAGAGGTCTCATTCACATTTGACTTAACAAGACTGAACAATGACTTTGTAAGACTTTGGTTAGACCATTAAAGTGCCTCAGGTTCACTCCCATTCTGCCTTCAGATGAGAGAAAAGGGAGATTAACATGATTTTGCTTTATCCACCACATACAAGCCTCAAAACCATAAAACACAACCCAAAGGCATCCCCGTCCTGCTCTGAATGTGCACTTGTTACTGCTCTCAATTCGGCTTTCAGCCCCCTCTAAAGAGACAAGGCCCAATCACAATATTGTCAAGGCTCTGTTGGTTTTCTGGTTCAAATCCTTGTTCACGCTGTTTGCTGAGTACTCATCTGCTGTGACAGCCTTCAGACAAACAGTGAGTCCTGAAAGAGGTCTCCCACAACCAGATCTTTCCTGCTGGGCAGCGGCTGAAATGCTCCTTTCTCTCGCCATCAAGTGGAACCCAGGCTATTGAGTTGGCCCCTGGGATCCCTCCATTGAGGTGGGCTATGGGCCAGTGCTTCGCCCCTCCTTGCCCTGGGCCACCCTCATTCTCCCAGCACACCTGTACCCCTAAACCCCATCGTGGGAACCTCGGCGCTGCCTCTGCCACCTGAGCTGCTCACTGTGCCAGCTGGGCACATCTGACAAAACCATTGGGAGTCAAAGCACACAGAGACCAAAGATGGTCACAGCGTGCCAGCTTGAATGAGCTTTTAGAAACTTTTTTTTTTTTTTTTTTTACTGGCAAACTGTTGTGCTTATTGAAGTCAGTGAGATTAAAGAATCTGTGCAGAAGTTATGAATCAAACTTGTGTCAGTTTGTGATCTATAGCAACCATTTAACGATTTGCATATCTGAAAAATGCACTCCCAAAAAAAAAAAAAAAAAACACATTTCCAGCCTCAGATCAGAGTTCTCCCTGCTCACACACAACCTCCCTCACGCACCCCTACCCTCAAAATCTCCATGGCACACTGCAAAAAATGGCATCAATTAATCAACATTCATGAACCGTTTACTTGAGCTCCCCTTTGTGTGCTGCAGGGCCTAATCCAGACAGAGACCAGGCTGTTCTGCAGCAGTGCAGACTGCGTCACTCCACTCTTTGTGGGAGAAACCCATCAACTGGTGTTTCAGGGAAATGTCTCCCCCCACTGAGAGCCTAACCTTCCCCCTCTCTCACCCTCTTCCTCTTGTGCCCTCTCAGTACTCAGGGCAGGAAGCTCTATCTCTTAGAGGAGGCCATCCATCCATCTTGCCTCTTCCCATCCAATTCACAGCCGCTCCACATGTATGAAGACATCTGTCCATATTTGATCAGTTATTCCATTTTGCTGCAAATGATCCCACCCTCCATCCCCACCCATGAGGGAGGCAGCTATTTAAATGTGCTGATACTTTCCTGCATAATAACCTGCCAATTCTTTGCCTTGCAGAAGAAGCAAGTTTAATTGGGCTGTGCATTTAGAGCTCTTCTACAATTACACAATTACAGCGGAGATGCATTTCTGCACGTTGCGATGTTTGCCCCAATTTACTGCACTTTTCATACAGTTTAACTCTGGTTCCCCTTTCAGAGGATGCAAATTTGGCTCATTTGGCTTCAAATGAAGCATAATTGCTCATATTGAAATCTACACCTTTCTACAAGAGGTTCCTGCCAGTTAGTTCTCATTAAACCTAAGGAGAACAAAAATTCCCAATTCCATTTCACCACACATGCCATCTGTATCATCTTGTGTTAAAAGCAAGGAAATTGGGGACAAAATGGATGCTGAGTGCATGGATGGAAAACTTAAAAATCAGTTTGTTCAAGTTAGTCAGTGCAGAATAACGTTTTTTTTTTTTCCCTCTCTCTAAAGTCTGTTTTCTAAATTTCTCACACGAAGCATGAAATGGAAATTTGGTAGGAATGTTTTAGTGAAGAAAACACTAAGGGGACATGGCTGATTGAAATTAAAGCTGTTTTCATTGTTTCCAAATACTAAATGTGTTTGCTGTGTGCGACCTGAAAAAAGCATTCAATTAAGTGCAGCCTCATTAGTTCGAAGGGCATGTGCGGCTGGCCTCTCGACATTCAAAAAACAGAATGGTGTGTCACCCCGACATGTGATCACCATCAAAGTGTTTTCCACTCCTTCCTCTTCTTTTATATCACTGTCTTGAAAGTTATAGAAAAAAAAACTCTTTCTCTAAAAAGGCCCTCTGAGTCTGAAGTGGTGGCCTGAGCCCACTCCAAACAATGCCTTACAAGATACTGTTTAAATTCATATCCGCTCTTCCTTTCTTACCGGGGGACAACACAACAAACCACTGACCCACTGATACACAATTAGAAGTGATGCGGCAGTTAAGGCTACAAGCAACTCTGTTTAACAGTCTGTCTTTGACCCTCCACCATTGAATAAATATAATGCCCCAATGAGAGTAAGACACTGAGGTGGAGTGAAAAGGGAGCTGGGGAAGATTTTAAGCCACACATAAGTAGTTAAAGACCTTTATAGAGTATAACACCATTATCCCTGCTGAATAAAAATAGGATTTAGTGTTTTTTCCACTTAATTTAAATCAAAAGAGTCCCCACCTTACATATTGCACTGGTAATGTAATGGAGAGAGACCCACAAAAAAGGCTTTGTGGCTCTGACACCTCCTATAGTGGGACTGTGTTGTCCTGTGAGCAAAAGGGAGAGAAAGGTTTTTCTTCCCTGCGTTGCTATCTGCTAACACATTCTAATTGATGCTGCTGCATTCCTCCACTGGATGCATTCAGTGAATAACGAGCCTTGGACTGAATACCCATGAATTGGTCCCCACCAAGCAAAGCAGTAAAGCCTTTGGCCCCCCATCCCTTAGCCTCCCCGCACCGCCACCATCGCAACCACCACCACCACCACCACCACCACCGAGCACCACCTCCCCTCCAAACCTTCCCCAAAGCTCTACTCCGGCTCTACCGCCCATTAAAGTGCGACCATTGTGCGGAGATGCGGTCCACAAAAGCTGTCAATCTCTCCGGGGTCCTCCAAAGCTTGGACTCACACAGACTAGAGTGACAGACCCCCCCCACCTCCCCCCACCTCCCCCTCCTTCACCCTCCAACCCACCCATGTTCCCCCAAAAATCCTCTCCCTGAAAACTTCTCAGCTAACTATCCCCCCACCGCCCTCTCTCCCTCTCTCTCTCCCTCTTGCTCTCTCTCTCTCTCCCTCTCTGCAGCCCCAGCGCACAAAGCATCAATCTGTCTTCAGCCCCAGCACCCTTGGCCCTTTGTCCCATCTGCAGGTGCCTCTGAAAGCACCCACGGTCGCCCCAGCCTCTGCGCACGCCACGCCTAGTCCAGGGACAGGAACTGCTGACAAAGGCCCAGTGTGGGAATGAGGGATGCGTGGAGGGAGGGAAGGGGCTGTCGAGAGGGGGGGGCTGCTCTAAGACAGATGGCTGGGGAAGTCTACCAACTCCTCCACAGGGGCTGTCAGTTTAAATTCAGAACTACGAATGAGACACACGGGGGAAGAACCAGTAAAGGAATGCCCACTGAATTCAGCAGCTACTGTACAATTCGAGAAGGACGAGAGCACAGAACCAGCTGAAACTCTAGATATCAGATCAATTTGATGTAATTTATGTGCTGAAAAATAAACTTTTTAACTGAAAACATATAATAAAATCACAAATTACACATTTAAAGATCCATGATTTGTCAGTTTCCACTAAATGATTGGTAAATATTTTTAGTTTGGTTTATCATGGAATTGATCAAAACTGAAAACACAAACAAACAAAAATAAAATATTTTTTTTCTTTTTCCTTTTAGACCAAATTTTATTTTGACATACAAGGATTACTGTGTAATTCTCTTGTGGTACTTATTCTATTCATTCTGTATATTGTTGGAATTCAGTTGTCTTTACTGAAATTCTCTAGAACACAAATGACATCTATGCCTGTAATTTAGCTTGATTTGATTTGTCATTATTTTAAATAGGCCTAAGAACTTTTTTTGTTTGGTATTTAATATGTTGTCTTGTTATTTTCTTGTACTCTGAGTTTATTAAGGGATTTAAAAACTGACATCATATCAAAGACAACTCATGAAAGTTCATTCTGCATAGATGCTTTGACATTGTAAACCTGTGTAGCACACTTCAAATTCAATCCTGAAAAAGTACTTGCATTTAAAACTTTTATTCCTTAAAAAACAAAACAAAACAAACCACAAATAACAAACAACAAAAAAACAGTTTCTGACTTCAATTAAATTTGGAAGAATTTAACTGAGACAAACTGACATCAGTTTCTCAGCCTTGCTCTTGTTTTAGTCTCCAGTGCAACAAGTGTGTTACATCTCATTGATGTTACTGGGCTGCCACCATGTGGACATATGTTGCATTACAGCAACTAGTTGCTGAATAATTGTCTGTGCCTTTGATATATATATACAATGCTAAATTAAGGTAATGAAAGTGACTATTAAAAAATAATATATGTGTGTGTATGTCCTGCTCTCTGGTAATAACTGCTTTTCAACGAACCATAAATCTTTTTCCCCATTTTTTTCTACCTTTTTAATGTATTAATCTGATGTAATGTGTCTACATGGAATCACTCAGACAGCAGCTCACCATGTACCTTGTTCTTCAGTGTTATATTGCCAATCACAGTTTGCCAGTTACAAAATTCAGCCCTTCTGGCTCAGGAAATTGAAATGTTTCTCCAAACTTGGTCATTGTGTTGCTTCACCTCTCAGTTTGTCACTTTAGCAATTAAGTATTGTTGAAATCCATTATGTTTTTTAAATAGCCTTTAAGCATCAAAGTTAACAAAATAATCTCAACACAAGGTCCATTTAATGGCTATTTGGAGCTTTCCTTTAACTACAAAGTCTCCCTCTGCAGGTTGGAGATAAAGGTGCTGAGGAAGATCATGTAATATAATTAAAATCCCAAGAAATGTGGTGAGATTAATTCGTCCACTCACTCATTACTTTATAGCTGAAGGTTAACACCATGGCCATCATACTCTACCGTGTTGTTTGTCTGTTGTCTTTGAAAGCTCTGGAAGTTTGTCATATGGTAAAATGCCCATAGTTTATATATATTACATTTCTGCTAATGGTCTTTACTTGTGTAAAATACAGTCCTCTCTAATGCACTGCAGCCAACTCTGTGCTCTCATCTTTTTGTGAAGGATAAGGGACAAGAGGCAGTTTTTCTTGCAACTCAAGTCAAATAAAAAAAAATTTCTTTATTTGGCCACATGGTGGAGACAGAGTCCAATCTTCATCTGTGAATCTGTATCTTTGCCATGGTGTGTCAAAAAATAGGCCTTCTTCCTCTTTCTCTTTCCTCCTTCTTCCTCTGCTGTGTTTTGTCAACTTCCTATTGCTTTTATATATTTATCATTAAATCAAATGAAAAGATTAACACTGGTATTCACCTTGTGTTTTTGTCAAAGATGACAGTAACTGCAGCTGCAGACTCATTTTAACTTGCTTGATACATCTTGTGTTTCTCCTCTACACCACAGCTGGAATACACAAACATAATGAGCTTATCAAGCTGGCTAAGTTCTGATTTAATGTCACTGTGACATGTGTTACACATATTCTGCAAACAGGATAGACCCTGAAAAGTTTTGACCTTGAGAGCTTTAAGATGTTTCTGCTTTAGGAGGATAAACAGGATTTTGAATGTTGGGCTTTAAAGGAAGAAAGCAATTGCTTCCATGAACTGACTTATTTCTGAAGTGTAGATATTCCGTTTACAAAATCTTTTGAATTCTTAATTTGAATTCACCTGCTTAGAAAATGTTTGAGGTCAGTTGGTATCTTTTTTCTGACTTTTTGTCAGAGTTAGTTCCCACTGAGTGTAATATAAACCAGTTGGACATGTGATCATCCAAGGATTTATGGTTCAGTGTACATGTTTAAACAGATACACTAACAGACACACCATGACAACCTCAGTTAACTTTATCCACTGCACCTTACACTTCCTCTCGTACTCTACTTGCTTTTAAAAAAGATTTTTTTTCAGTCCCACTGAATGAGTCATTGAGGCAAAGGTGTAAACCACGTGCCAAATGCAAATAGCTACTAAGGTCACTCGTGCTATGACACACACACACACACAAATACAAATTAGTTTCTGAGAACCTCAAGTGTCAGATTTCTATTTGTGACCTACATGCACTATAACCCTCAGCCCAAACCCAAGTCCAAGCACTCTGCAGGCTTCACCCAAGTCCAAGCACTCTGCAGGCTTCACCCAAGTTTAAGCACTCTGCAGGCTTTACATTGCATGCATTGCATTTTGGGTTAAATGTAAAGACACAACACTTTTATGTTGGGTTTAGTGGTTATATAATTTGACTCAAAATAACATAAATAAGAATTCCCATGTAATTTTTCTCATTTAAAAACAACTTCAAGTAGAACAGATGGAGACTAGTTAGGGACAGTTGCAACACTTCTTGCATTTCTCTCACTTTTTTTTATAAACTGTGTGCATTACAGCAACTGAAGCTTCGACATATTAAACTGTTGTCTGTCTGCTAATCAGCCACACCTTTTTAAGAAGCGCTTACATACAAAATATAATACGCAAAATTAATTTAAATGGAAGAAGTTGGATTTTTTTAACTGACTCTAGCTGTTGGGATGGATGCAACACAATCAAAGGACAATCGCAACATGTTAAAATAGATTAATTTCACCATTTAAATTTTGCTTTGTGTCTCAATAATAAAAACAAAATAATTAGTATTCTGAAAAGGGTGGCTCTGAAATAACATTACAGTATTTTTATCATATTTATTCATTTAGGTTTGTATTTGGTTGATTTGTCCTTTTATGTATATTACAATTGCTTTTTAATTATAAATACATACATTATGTTATGTACCAGTAATATTTTATCTAAAAAAACCTGAGGCAATACAAGTTGGTATGTACGAGTTCTATTATATCTATACTGAACTAACAATGTGTATGTTGAAAAATCCTGTTATGTGGTCTGTTTTGATACAGCTGCTGAGGACAGTTACAAATAACTGTTGCAACCACCCCCACTTTAACCGCCATAAAAGAACATCATGTACCAGGAAGACACACTGACCTTGACAAATGCTAACCATGTCACATAGCAGTAAATAACACAATGATGTAAACTGAATAAGTTTTAATTAGTCCATGCAAATGTTTAGGACAGAATTAGAGAAAAACAGCCCAAGAAATTCCTTCCAAGCTGCACTTGTCACATTCAGATGTTGATCATTTAAAATCAATAATAATCAACCAATAATAGCAATTTTTTTCTACATGTACAATATTGACCAGTGTTTCAAATCACACCCTTCAAAACACGTACGAAAAACATGTTGTCATATCCACTTCATGTAACATATACATTTCCATCCATTTGTATGGATACACTAACTCCATCCTGTCTTTGTTCAGCTTTGTTGTCCTTGTTTAGCTGAATGTCTATTTTTATCTCTGTTTTTACATTAGCAGCAACTTAAAAATGGCCTTAAATTCCTTCTCTGTGTGCTCACACTTGTCGAATAAGGCAGATCCTCATGTTAGTGTTTGCACAGGCATTTCTGGGCTGTCACTCATTTAAAGAACATTAAAAAAGTTTTAAGTTTAGGGTAAGTTCAGTGTTGAAATGGGCCTGTTTATTTCATGTAAAACATTACTGATGTTGAAGACTAATTAGACTTCGGGACAAATCCAGCTTACAGGCCACATTTTATCATACATAAATTTCACATTCGTTTGTACATAAGTTGTTTGTGATAGATAACCTGTTGCATATTTATTCCAATAACAGTTCCATCTCAGTGTTGTGCTAAGATACTTGTAGAATATCCACCTAAAGCTTATTAAGCATCCTTTTGTTATGAAAGGTGGGCTGTCACTCTGGAGAATCCCTTCTTCTTTTAATCCAGGGGAAAAATTCGTATTACGCTTCCTCTCTGCGCTCTGTGAACCTTGATGTGCAAACACAAACTGTCACCTCTCTCATGCAAATTAATCCATGTCATAGAGCATGCAGGAGAAGAAGGGGGGGAAAAAAAAGAAAATTGCAGTTTGAAACTCAGACCACATTACCCACAATTCAGCGGGAGCAAAAGTCGCCGCACCTTCATCGGGTGGAGCTTGTAAGCGTGGGAACGTTTGTGGGTTGCTGCGGTGGTTGCTGGAGTAAAAAAATTGTTTGACAGGGAGGTGAGGCGACCTGTGCACGGGGGATTGAAAGGAGAAGTAAGCGTGTTAGCGCGTCCGTGGCAGTTTCCGAGTCAGCGGGGGAGGCGGACTTGAGAGCGACTCATGGTTTGCACGAGTCTAAGCAACAGGGCACAGAGCGAAATGTCAGGGACTGTTTCAGCCTTGAGCAAAGGGAAGCGCGACTAGTACACCGCAACGCGGAAAATATTCAGGAGGGTGATAATGCGAATGGTGCGAAGATACCGAAATCAAACAAAATGGAAACGATGTAGCGTCGCTGCGGCATTTCATATAGCTAGAACTAACGTTAGAGTAGAGAATAGATAGCTAAGGAGCTAGCAGGTTAACTAACATACATGTAAAGTTATTCCCCGGAGAAGCTGAAGCAGAGCCCCGGGGCGTCTGTTGAATCAGAAGAGTTTATCAGTATCGTAAAATCCGAGAAGATAATCGAGAAGATGCTACGGAGAAGACTGAACCGTTTGGTATGTGTACCTGGCATCAACATCACACAGACACACACACACTCACACACACACTGAGAGAGAGACACACATATTGTTAGCTAATGACACCCCGCTGCTCCTGCTAGCGTTTTAACCGCCGTGATGCTGCCGTGAAAGAATGTAAGCTGGCATTTTACCCACTAATTTCCCCATTTTCGCTGTAAATGTATGAGTAATCGCCTAGCTTACAACAAACTGTTACTTCACAACCCAGCTGTTGTCTCACTTCCTTGCTCTTGTGGGTCAGACAGTTAGCTAACTGCTAGTTAGGTAAGTTATGTCAGCCGGGAAGTCACGACAGATGTGTGCTGAAGTTAGCTAAACTCAGAGTCAGTGAAGTACACTTTCAAGTCACATGAGGGGTGTTTTGTGCAACATACTTTTGTTTCATCATGGAAAAACTCACCCTCGTAACAACTAGGGTTTATCATGAAGGTAATCACAGTGAAAAGAGTTTTATCTGTGTGTATAAAACAGCCTTGTACCTTAAGATAAACAGAGCATCTAAGGTATATGTGTCCATAACCGGACACTGCAAGCTCCATAATCGGACACTTCGGCCGAGACGGACCATCAGTATTTTCCGTCATAACCATTAAAATCGTTAAAACCATCGTCCCAACGGAAGTTCCTCATTTTTTTTCACTTTACTGCTAAAGCCCTGTATTCTCATGAGTACACAGTATTTTATTTTGTAGGAAGGTTTTGTCCGGTTATGGACCATAGTAGCACACGACCAAAGCAACGGCGTTAGCGCCTTTCAGTCAACTCTGGTGAACACATGTCTAAAGTAAATAATTAAAGGTTAAATTGCTGGAAAGGTGAGAAGTTAGACTTGACTTTTACAGTGGTGTTTTGACTGTAAACATTTCATTGCGATTTTTATTAGTAGAAAAAGGGATATTTTTTATAGAAAGCTAGCATGTTAGTGTCCGGTTGTGGACAAATATACTGTACCTGTCTGTGGAGAGGTGGGCTGTTTTTCTCTGAGGTCCCAAATGCTAAAAATATGCAATACATGTAAATGCTTAACAATGAGCATTGGTAGATATTTATTTCCCTCTACAACCTTCCTCAGTTACATTATTACTAAAAAAACTGATCAACAGAAAAATAATGAACAACAAATTTTGCTCTAGCCGCTGCTTTTATCTCTTTTTATATAACGAAATAAAATATTTTTAGATTTTAGACCTTTTTTTAAATAAAATGAGGCATTTGAATGCTTACAGGGCTTGTGATTAACCTTTTATACTTAAAAAATTATTATAGAATAAATAATTGATCCTTCAGTAGAAAAAAAATTGACAGTATATACTAACTGATAATGAAAAACATTAATATGCAGCAGTCTTGAGGATTCATAGTAGTTGTTACTTAAAGTGCTTCTGTCCCTCAATGTGCTTAGTGTCTTTGCATCCAGCCACTTGATTTGTTCAATGTTAGAAGTTGGTATTTTGCCAGCACGAACTGCTTGGACATCATATTTCACGATTGGTCAATTTAATGCTTACCCTTTAAAGTTCAGCTATTGGTTTCACTGCCCTTCTCATGCATTAATCAATCACCAGTAGGCTAGTTGAAAGTGAAGTAACCGTCCGCCAGGCCAGGTTTACAATTGCTGAGCCACCTTTACTGCCTCTTTATCATCTTCTTATGCACCAGTAACCTGTTGTCACCAGTTGGTTGAATCCCCCACAGGCTATGTGAGCAGTATAGATACCGACATTGAATAAGGGGAAGCAATATAATAATTATAGTGCCTGACCCTCCTCCTGGCCTCTCTTTAAGTGTTGCCAGGTCAGCTGATTTTCCTCCTTCTGGAGAGGATTGCTGCTGTAATTTCTCCTCAGTGTGAGCTGTAAATAATATTTTGTGCCGAGCAGCCAGCCACACTGTCATTGATGCACACATTGCTTATCTCAGGCTCTGGCTCTGTGCCTCTTGATTCACACACCACCCTCCACTTGCCCATGGATAGTACATGTGCATGATGTAGAGGGAGAAAGGGGGTGTCTCTCTTGACTCTCAAACTAGGATGCACTGTGCCACTAAACCCTCAGTGTGTCTTTGGAAAATCATTAAAGATGGCTGTGTGAACGAGTGGGGATGGGCTTTTCATTGGGGGGGGGGGAGCTCCAGAGGTTGTAATGCTCTGGCAGGAATGCAAAATCACACAGTTGCCTTTGATGTTCGTTCAAGCCCTTGAAGGCAGCAGTATGATCTGTGAGAGGTGGAGCCTGGCGGAAATGTGATAGTATTCATTGTGGGAGCCCCTGTTCTGACTGCAAGGAGAAAGGCAGTGACATGAAAACACCATCATCCAGGCAGCACCTTTGCACCTTTTTTTTGTAACGTGGTAACCAGTACGCCTCCTCCTACTCACCTCCTTGATTAAAATCAGCTGTGAGTTTTCTGATTTGTGTTTTGACTCTGTAATAGTACCGAAGCAAATACTCCTCCTGCTTTGGAGTTAAGTGGTTAAGAGCTTGGAAGCTCGACAGGTGCTTTTATCCTGTGCAGAACGACAGGAGACGGTCACGCTCACACAAACTGGATTGCAGTGTGTTTGGATTACACAGTAACAGAACTTAGTGCTGAAACAATCAGTAATTAACCGCATTTATCACTTTTCAAAAATGCTTAACACTCTCTAGCATCTGCTTTTCAATTGTGAGGATGTGCTGCCCTATATGTGATGGTAAAGTGAATGTCTTTGGAATTTATTTTATCCTCCAAGTGATTCACTGAGGAAGTAATTGGCAGATTAATTGATAATGAAAACATTTTTTAGCTGCTGGCAGCCCTAGAAAATAATAATTTCTTGAGCGACTAACATGAGTGGCAGGTTAAAAAAAATTAAGGTTGCAGGACTGTGTCTTGTTTGTATTTTACATATCTTGTGTTCAGCCAAGTTTTTTTTTTTTTACTTTTTAAAATTTTGATGATATGCTAAGATGAATGATTGCATTTTAATAGCAGCCTCTTTGGGGTAATAAAGCACAGGCTGTTGACTGCTGAAATAATGTCATGTCTTTAGTCTTAGTAGGATGTTAAAATACCACTTGACTATGTAATCTTACCAAATTCTTGAGGAGGTTGCGGCTTTCTAGTTTTTATTTTGAATCATAAGCACTCTATTGATGTTGTAATTTTTAATTGCCACAACATAGAATGTTCTCCATTGATAAGTGTTTTTCTTGTGGCCTGTCATAGCTTTGAGGCACACAAGTCTTCTTTGGTGCATCACTTTTGTGGTCTACCTCTGCCTTCCTTTTTGCCTCTTCAGTCTATACATCCTGCTGCAGGCGGGTGCACCAAGGTCTGTCTGTCTCAGGTCTGTCTCTGCTTGACTGATCCAGGCACTTGTAAGGCCTTTACCTGGCAGGAGATGTTGTTATGTGTTGAAGGATTGCAGGTCAAATGCCTCTGAAAGCCCAGGGCTCTGTAAACCTGTTTCTCATGTCAGCTATGAGCACTTGCAGGTCTGAGTTGTGTACACAAACTCCCATAGTGCAGGCATGCATACAGACTACATTTAGGTGCTTTGTGCAAACATTCTTTTCTAACGTAAACACACAAGGGTAGACTAATTTTAAGAAACTTCATCTGGTATCACACTTTCCAGGAAAAGTAAATATTTAGTCAAGCAAACAGGGTTTTAGATTTTTACCTTCTGCAGAACGATACAATACCTTCAGCTCACCTGCAAGTATGATAATGAATTTAATTTCCAGGATTGTAAGCACTTAGTAAAGGCAAATGTAGGTCATGTTTTTTTTCTTTACTGCATTTTGGTGTTGCTGCATTATCTCGTGTGCTTCAAAATGCTCCCAATGCACTGAATATTTTGCATGCCAGTCTTGCTTTTATATAGATCCACGTTAGCAGTAGTACCTGTTGGGAAAATATTAGGGGCTTTTATGAACTGATGAGACAGAAGAGTCCTTAAGTAGAGTTGTCACTTTTAAAATTAGTTTAAGAGTAAATCTGAAGACCACCCACTATGCAAGGCATGGAGGTCCATTTGATTTATCTGGTCTGTTTGATTAGGAGAGATGCGTATTGATTAGAGCTGTCCTCAGTTTTGCCGCCATTAGTCTTGCATTGTGAACTGGCTGGCTGGCGAACAGAATTGCTTACTCTGATTTCTTTCCCTTCCTTCCTCTCTCTCCGTCTGTTCTCCTGCATTCTGCCCAGTAATGGAAACCCAGCCAAAGGAGCTCATCTGCAACACACAGCAGGATAATAAATATATTTATTGTGAGGAGGGAGGCAGTGTGAAGAGAAAAAAACGACAGGCTGTGTGATAGCAGGCTGATGAAATAAAGTGGGGGAGCACCGAAAGCCCCTGCGTGACTCAAACCTGTGAAACCAGAGGTGGACCTTTAGCTTCTTTGCACCTCTCCATCCCTTTCTCCACCCTAATGGACAGATTCTTTCAGGATTCCTGCCACGGTTAACATTGGAGTGGGCAGATCAGGTAGAATAGAAGGGGACCAGGGATGGCTTTTTGTGGCAATTTTCCACTTCCTTTTAAAAGCTAGGTTGAATTCTCAGTTTGTACCTCTAAATAATTCAGCTTGCTTCATTTATTTTGAATCCTCCTCACATCGCTCCTCCCTTGCCTGACCCACGTATCTTCGCCAGGCAAGCGGCACTCAAAATGCATCCTCATCATCCATATATGTATAAAGACTCATCCAGAGATTTTCTGTGCCATGCTCCAGCTCTAGCATTACCCAGAGAGCATTCGCAGTGAGATGTGAAGAGAATGCTGAGATGTGTGGGGGGATGTTCTCCTTCTTCTTCTTCTTTTTTTTTTTTTGTCTGTGTGTATATCTCGGTCTCTGTGTCTGAGCATGGAGAGAGAAGGAGAAATGCCAGCATCCCTGTTGGTTCGTCATCCCGGTTTTTCATTGTCACCTGAAATGATAGGGTACTCGCTGCCACGCAGAGGAGAGAAACAGCAAAGTCCATGTGAGGATTTACTGAGCGCTGGAAGACATGCAAGCGTGCCCCCCTCCTATACACGCTCGCGTGAACAGCTAGGTTAAGCAACAGCCTACAATTATTATCTTCACAGCAAACTCCGTGCTAGGCAGGCGGTATTTCTCAGTCACAGGGAGAAAAATGAGTCTTTTAAAAAGTGGTCACAGTTCAGTGGGAGGAAATGCTTGTGAAAACCCAAAACCAGAATCAACCCTGCACTCTGAGCAAAGGCAGGAAGGAGCCACATCGATTTCTGTCATTAGTCTTGTTGTCTTCCCATGCAGTGTCCTCAGATAATTAATTGAATGGCAATTACAGTCAGTGTAGCCTGGTGCATTTTTAAAGATAATGTCGTCAATTGGGCTGTAGCTGAGATAGAGATTTTTTTTGCATGTCTGCATCAGGATGTACTGTAAATGGTCCTTTGTTGGTATGGCATGGCTGTTTGCCAGACATGGTGGGAGGAAACAAAACCCATTGTAGTGTTGTTCAGTTAAGTGAAGTTACAAACCCATACACTACATAGAAAAAGCAGCCGTAATAAGCACCTTTATCTGAGTAGCTGAATCTGGTAGATTTGTCACACGCATGTACAAAAAAAAAAAAACGGAGTACAGAGAGTACTTGTCTGGAATAACCATACTCCATAAATGGCTACACTACTTTAAATTCTCTTTAATTATAGATTGAAGTGTGACTAGGCTGCTGTTTGAAAATGTGCTCCCATTTCATGGTCTTCAAACAAAAAGAGGCAGGTTGTCTCCATAATAAACCTACTTGCTTCTTATTCTCTTCAGGACTTACTGAGCTAAATTGTCTAGAGGATGGAAAGGACAATGGGGACAAAGTTCAGGCTGGAGAAGGTGGAGTGACATGCAATCTCAAACTCAAACCAAAACTTAAGTAAATGAATGTTTAAGATTATAAACCAGTTAAAAAATAACTTAGAGGATAAATGTTAAACTCGTTTCCTGGTTTAGTTTGGAAAGTTCACGCTACATTCTTGTCTTCGATTCTTGTCTTCTGTTTAGTTGGTGTAACAGTCCATTTTAAGGAACAAACTGTGTGTCTCAAAACAGAATTCATGAAATGACCACAGACCTCTGTCAGCATTGTGTGACTTGATTATGCATTTCCTGTCGTAATTTTCATGGCCATTTTTGTGTTCACAGCATTTTTTTTCCTCCTGTGTGATACAGTAGTTAGGGAGAGTTCCCCAATGTTCACACATGTATGCTTTTTCTTTTATCTTGTACACAGACAGAACTATATCATCAGTTTCTTCTTCATTGTGGGCAAAGGCATCCTATGTAGTGAACACCTGTTATCTCTTCATAAGTTTTCAATAGTTTTTTGCCATTTTTATAGTTATTAATTGTTGCTAAGTGTTGCAAATGTAGTTAGCACAATATCTGTCTGTCTGTGGATTTTTGAGGCAATCAAATGACTGAGGAAGCAGCTCCCAGTGCGAGGTCTAGATGAGTTTCCCCTCCTCCCCATTGTCGAGGGACACAGTGTAATGTAGGCCAGTACCAGCCCATGGCACAGTACACTCTGTGTCTCGTACAGCTGCAGGGATGCTAGCAGAACAATGAGCCTTTGCCTATCTACAACGGCTCCTTAGGATCAGCCCTCAGTTCAAGTTGGACTGTTATTACTCTGGGGGCCATTCATCACTGTGAGCAAACAGCGGACAGAGGAGAGAGTGGCCTCTGATATGAGGCCTGTAGACTCTGCCAAGTGTTGGTGAATCCATGATGGAGGTAACTTCTGTTATAGTTTCTATGGATGGAAATCAAGAATTGGTTCCAGTTGAGAACAGGTTTAAACAGTAGGATCCATGGGAATCAATTGCTTCTGAGCTTTTCATTTTCTTTTATCAATGCTGGCATGTTTTTCCGACATTTGTGCGAAAAAAAGACATCAAACCCGTGTTTCTGCACTGCTGGA
>JAUZTA010000031.1:15243638-15259173 GCA_034780835.1 Ctenochaetus striatus
ATTCTCCTACAGTAAAGCTTGACAAGCCTGTAGATGAGCCATATCTTTGTAATATGAACCCTGAGTCTGAGCAAGCATTTTTTCTTCACAGTAAAGCAACGACCTCGCAAGACCTGAATGTGAAATGCAGCATATGACATGTGTGTAAATGGTGTAGCTGACTGAGTCTTGAATCCATTAGGCTGACAGTAATCGCCTGTCTGACAGAACGCTTGAGACCTGAAGTCTCCAGTAAGATGTGGAGGATGAGAGTCTGGGCTGGTGTGCATACAAGAGTTCAGTCTATGTTGCATTGAGTCACAGGCTGATATATATTTGTTTTGTGCACCAAAGTAATTATAAAAAACATTTTTTTCTTTCTGAATCCTCCTGCTTGTGCAGCAGCATCAACATGACAGAGCTCCTCTTTTTTCCCTCTTCAAGGCTTCCTTTCCTGGGAACCTCCACCTTGTCTTGGTGCTCCGACCCACCAGCTTCTTCCACCGCACTGTTACTGACATAGGCTTTCGCTTCAGCCAGGAGGACTTCATGCTCAAGATGCCAGTAAGGCAGCTCCTCCTCAGTTACCAAACATGTCCCACATCACAAGGTACTCCCCGTTCCTGTGTGCAACCCTGATCTCCATGAGTCAAACGTTCTGTGGTGGACACGGCCAAGAGCGCGTGTTGATTTCAGTGTTCACTTTTAAAATGAATATGTAATAAAGATGTCCTACAGCAGGATTTTTCTTAATCTTCTGGTGATCTAAAACCTTCAATTTGTTTGGTGACAACAGTAGAACAAAATGTTCGTCATGCCCTTCTGAGAGACTGTGACCCCTTCTCTTGTGCCAATCATGCCTCCTTCACTGAGGCAAAGAGACTCACAAAAACTCTTTTTTTTCTCCCCTTTACTCGATTATAATCTTTAAAAAACATTAGGTGATGATATGCATAAAATTGAGGGTGAAAAAAAATCATTCAATTCTTGCAAGTTTCCTAAAAGTACAAAGTGTTCTTTGTGAGGTCTCAGATTTTGTCTGCACCTTTAGGTGGTGATGCTGAGCTCCGTCACAGATCTGCTGCGCTACATCGATGAGAACCAGCTGACTTCAGAGTTTGGAGGCACTTTGGACTATTGTCACAGTGACTGGATTGTTTTACGAACAGTAAGCTTAAAATCAATTCTGCAACACACTGGGACCAAACAAAAACTGTATCAAACTTCAGCGTTCCCATATTATTTTCTTTAAGTTTTACAATCGAGTCTGTGTTTGTGTGACAGTTTGACAAAGCTGCTGCTGTAAATTTTGCATGTATGAAACATAAATATTAATCACACAAAGACATGCACCTATTCCGCAGCCACATGCATTATCTAAGTGCTGGTATGATTATTATTATTACTGTTGGAATTACAGTATTTTTGTTCATTTTGCACATCTTCTCTTCCACTGCAGGCTATTGAAAGTTTTGCTGTAACAGTCAAAGACATTGCACAGATGCTGCAGAGCTTCGGCACCGAGCTGGCAGAGACGGAGCTGTCTGACGAGGGCAAAGCCATCGAGCATCTCCTCGAGTCTCACACCGAGAAATACAGGAACCTCAAAGTAACATTTTGAATGTTTTTCTCACAAATGCACTCATCAGTATAACCACAGTTGTCAGTGTTTTTCATTGCTGCTTATTTATGGTGTAAATTATTCTCTGATTGACAGGAAGCGATCAGGTCCGTGTCAAAGGAGGGTCGTCATCTTCTCTTGAGCCTGGAGACCTCTGGGAAGGAGGATGACTCTCAGTGGGATGTGAGGCTGGACTGGGAGACAGTGCAGAGGTTAGACATCATCAGGCAGCCTCTGTCTCTGGCACTTTATCATTTTTCTAGCTCAGTTTGCTAAAAATGTTGTTAAAAATCTCAAGTACTGAGCACTTCACAGCCACAAATGAATGACATCTCAGCCCTTCTGTTTCCAGGCTTCTTGCTCAGCTCAGAGACATGGAGTCAGCCTTCGATGGCTTTTTTGAGAAGCATCATCTGAAGCTCCATCAGTATCTGCAGCTGCTCAAATATGAGCAAAGCTTCCAGGAGGTAAGGATTGTTATGTATCAAATGTGGGATGTAATACCACTGGCAGCCACCAGGATACTTTTAGACTTTTTCTTTATAGTCTGTTTGTATCTAATTGTGTGTTTTCTGTTCAGATGGAGACGTGTTTGGACCATCTGATGGCTCAGGAGAAGGAGCTGCCGACATCATTCGACACTCTGGCTCAAACAGAACAGGCCCTCAAAAGGTTGGACGGTCTGGAATCAAATGCACAGGTCAGCTGATTTCTGCAAATCACAGCAAGTATTTACAAGCTCTGTGTATCAGAAGGGTTTGCCGCAAATACACACAGTGCACACTGACGGGGTGTGTCTCTGCTTGGTCTGACAGGAGGTGATGGCTCGAGCTCAGATCATCATCCTTCATGGTCACCAGCTGTCAGCCGGTCATCACTACGCCATGGCTCTCATCATGCAGCGCTGCAACGAGCTGCGACACTACTGTGACACACTCAATGCTGCTCTCAAGAAAAGACACACTCGTCTCCTGCACACACACCAGCTGCTGCTTTGTCTCCGACAGGTATGAAGACATTTGCATTACACACACACACACACACAGCTGAACTCCTTGATGATGACATGTGTGTGTTTTCCACCTTCAGGCTCGAACTTGGTGTGATGATGGAGCATATCTGCTGGCCAATCAGCTGGTAGATAAGTTCCAGTCTAAAGAGGGGGCCCAGGCTGCTTTGAGGGGCATTGAGAGGTTCCTGGAGGGGGCGCCATCTATGCTGAGCTCAGGGCCTGATGTCCTGGCCATCGAATACGAGGCTGTCATCACTCCTCAGCTGCAGGTCAGTGACTTTTTATGTGATTTAACTTTTGTTTCAGTGTGATTTGAGTGTTTTAGATCACCAACTACAGCAATGAAACCTGTAAAACATCAACTAGTTTGATCTTCAACTGTCGTCTCCTTGTGTTTTTGTTTCTTCCTCTCAGTATTCTTATTCGACATCATCATTGCCTATTCGTCCTCTGTGTCGGTCTCCCTCTCTCTTTGTTAGGCTCAGATCGGGGAAACGTTTGAGAAACACGCAGCAGTGCAGCAGATGATCCAGAACCGACAGGCTTGTCTCAGGAAGCTGGCTGACAAACACGTGCGACCGGTCCAGCTGGTGGCCCCCAGGCCTGAAAACCCACCACGCTCCAAGTCCCCGCTCTTCTCACCCAAGCATGGTACTGACACACACACGCACACATCAAATAAAAGAATCATTGTTGAAATAGGGATTTTGTTAACTCATTCATACACAACGTTACAGCCAATTAGACAGCGTTTCTCTGTAGTTAGCTGCCTAACTTGCAGCATTTACTGTGGGATTTCCACAAATCAACCACCTCTCTACCCAGCCTCCCTTTTTCCAGGCCCAGTATGGGGTCTCATCCCAGCCCTCATGGCCTGGCATCAATCCCTCCCCTACTTGCATCTCTCCCTCTAGGCACCGCGGTTGCATTAACACATCACAGGGTCCCACTGAGTAGGCCTAAGGTGTTCCTGAATTGGCTCCAGGTTAGCGGACCACCTTTACAAACAAGCTGTAACAAGGGTAGAAGGAATAATCAGTCTGCTGGGAAACACCTGACTGCTCTATTAGAGAGTATAGCTGCTATAGAACTATATGTTGCTCATATGTACATTAAAGAACCTTTCATCTCCCTCTGTCTCTCAAGGGAGGCTGCACAAAGCTAACCACATACAGTGGTACCCAATTAATACTGTATGTGCTATCTGGTGTGCTTTCTTTCGACTTGAATGTATGTGCTGCCTCCTTCAAGGAGTAGAAAAGTAAGATGATAAATAAGCATTCATTTCTCTAAAGGCTTTGTTCTGCATGATATGAAACCATGCTAATGAGAGTAATAACTAGAAAAGAGAATGAATGTGATTGTGAATCCCTCTGTGGCGCCCCTCGACACTCGGGAAAGCAGCCATTTAAAAGAGGAGATGAAGGGAAAATTGGTCGGCTTTGATTGATTTGATCCAATACATGCACACACGCACAGTTAAACATGGGCACCTGCACGTGCACAAGACTCGGTTGGATGATCATGTGAAGATTCAGCTGCCAGGATCAAAAGGGCACTGACAGTTGTGCCAAACGCTGCTTCAGATCTACGCACACACCGGTTCCAAGCTGCATCTTCACAGGAGGCAACCTATTATCATTGATTACCTTAAATGTCGATTATGGCTTATTAATGTTTTATTTTTTTTTTAAAGTTACAGAGGAAAAGATGAGGTCATGCTCAGTATAAATCTCTTTGAGGCTGTCACATGCACAAGGTCTTGAAAGACATTCGTGTTTGATTCAAGTTTAATGAACCGTCCCCTATATGCCTCATCAGAGCACATGGAAGTACACTGTGTGTGAATTACACTCCAACACTCTGATTAGCAGCTAAGGATGGTCCGTCTCTTACAGGGGAGGGTTTGAAGTTCACGTTCGACATCTCTCTGCCCGGGAAGAGAGCGTCCCGGAAAAGCCCCAACCCTAGAAAAGTAAGAAAAAAAAGATGTTTCTGCGTTGTTTTATTCATCACAGCTGCATTTCACCCTTAAAATGTTTTTTTTTTTTCAGGATTTTCTTATCTAATTCCTCCTGTTTGGTCTGAAAATTTGTTTAGTATCAAAACGTTTTCTCTAAATCCAATTGGAAGTCAGTCAGTCAGTGTTGTCCATTTGTGATGCCTTCAGATAGAGGTGATACATGACTACCAGGAGAGCCGGAGCTGTGTGTCGTACGGTCTGGAGGGAGAGGACAGCCCAGATCTGCTGAAGCGGTGAGGAGGAGGAGGCATCTGTCCACACATCTGTCTGTCCTCAGCTCTGCTCTTGATGCTGTTTGCTTTGTGATTCTCTTTGTTCAGTGCTAATAATGGCCTCTGGCTCTGTCTTTTGCTCTGTTTCCATGTGTGTGTGTGTGTGTGTCACAGTCGTGTGATGAGGGAACTCATAGAGACAGAAAGGATCTACGTGGAAGAGCTGCTGTCAGTTTTGCTGGTGAGAAACACATTTTCACCCATGTTTTTATGTTACACATGAAATAAACTTTGTGGATGGTTTACAAATGTTTGAATTACTCCTGGTGATATTGAATAAACTATATAAATGTATATTTGCTTGCTCATGTTGCAGGGTTACAGGGCTGAGATGGACAACCCGGTTCTGTCTGGAGTTCTACCTCCAATCCTACGTAGCAAGAGAGACATCCTGTTTGGAAACATGCCTGAGATCTACAACTTTCACAGCAGGCAAGTCATTAATGACTCACATCACACATAAGCCTGTTGAAATACAAAAACGGTCATGTACGTTGAAGGTATAACATGTAGAAATACTTTTAAAAAAGACCAAAGGAAGTTCCACATAAAGAATTCCTCTCAAACATCTTTAATGACCCACTCGAAGTGCGTGCTGGTGTCTGTGTCTGCAGAGACGCCGTCCTCCGTCTGTGTTTTCTTATTTTCTTCTGTGTTGCTGTGTTCGGGACGTTTCTGGGCATCAGCCTTTGTTTGGTGCTCTCGGCCAACAAACAGTGCAAAGTTGGCACGGCGGCCAGGTCACATCGCCGTCTTGTTTCTCTGTTATGAGCTGCAGGTCTGTGTGTCTGTAACACACACACAGGAGGCAAACAGTGGAGAGGATTAAACATGAGATAAAACAACTGAATTCACACAAAATCCAGCATTACAGATACAATGTAATAAAAGGCGTCTAAGAAAATATAATTTAGCTGAACTGCAACTAGGGTATTACCTTTAATCTCTTTGTGCAAATCTGAACTGAAACTGAAACTCTTATTATTCATCCTTTGAAAGCTTAAACTATTAAATGATAATGCATAGTATGTAGCAGAGAATGTAAAAATATATTTGTTGTTTGTTTACAGAAAGACTCCACTGGGCTCTTTTGACGTGAAAAATACACACAGTTTGTTTCAGATCTGCTCTTGTTAACCAACTGAGATCTTTGGCTCATTTTGTTGCTCATTTTCAGAGCCAAATAAACCCTCTTAGCCGGGAATAATTGTGTGGTATTGAGAGACTGATTGATGGCTCCAGTGGTCTCTGTAGAGCGATCTTGTTTACATGCCAGTGTTACGGCCCAGGGGACAAGGAATCAACATAAAGCCTGATGGATTTGTTAAGATAAATTTCTTATTGCTTGGATTAACTAACAAAAAATGCTGTTTAAATACTAATAAAAAGGCCTGAGAGTGCTGCTTACATCAAATTAGTACAAGCAAAGGAAGACTTCTGACTAGAGCTGAATAAGATCTACCTTTTCTCCAAATAAATACCAGAACTCCTCCTCAGTTTAAAGCAGGACTGCTGCTCCCAGTGTTTCTAAACACGATTTAAGATTTATTTATTTCTTTTATTGAAAAAGTAAACCTGGCACAGTCCCCAGACAGTACTTCAGAGACCACACATTCCCCTAACAGCCAGCTATGTGTTGAGGCTGATGTGTGTGTGTGGGGGGGTGAGGGTTGAGAAGGTGTTTGTTTCAGTCATTTTTTTAATTCCTGACCTCTGGGGATTCAGGGTTTTTCTTCAGGACCTGGAAGGATGCCTGGAGGATCCTGAAGGTGTGGGAGCTTGTTTTCTGGAGCGGGTGAGAAGATTTAAATGTTTATGTTGTGCAGCTTTTATATGCTTTGACCACTTGTACATAATTTTTTTCCATGTTTTTTGAAGAGATTTCTCTTTTTTTTTTATCCCCCCCAGAAAGAGAGTTTCCAAATGTATGAGTGTTACTGTCAGAATAAGCCACGTTCTGAGGCCCTGTGGAGACAATTCTCCGACTGTGCCTTCTTCCAGGTTGGTTTTATCATTTTTTAACCTCCAATCTCTCTTTTTTTGTCTGCTTCGGTTTTTCAAAAATGAGTAACATCTCTAAGTGAGAACAACTGTTGTCCTTTCAGTTTTATAGTTGCAATAGAAAAGCTGTGAGCTGTAGTTGACAAACATTTTATTCACTGTGGTTTTATTTATCTTTTCTTGTGAAGGAGTGTCAAAAAAAGCTGGAGCACAAACTGGGCCTGGACTCTTATCTGTTGAAACCAGTGCAACGCCTCACCAAATACCAGCTGCTGCTGAAGGTCAGTCAGAGAGTGATGACACATCATAAAATAAACCTCACGGACATTTACCTACATTATGAAAAGTATGTTAGAGCGACTATTTATGCTTTATTTTCCATGAGATTGGCTGTAAATCCACACAATGTTAGAAATAACTTCCTAAAAACGACACAAAGTACATTTCAGATAATGTAAAAAATAAACCTTCAGCTTTTGATTTTTTTCTTTTTTCTTTTTATTGAAGAATAAATGCACACAGCCATCAAACATTTAGTCTTTTTTAAGACTCTTTTTCCTGTAAAACATGAAAAATAATCTTTTAATTAAATGTAAGAAGAATATAATAAAAAATCAAATGACTTACTGCAAAATCTTGTAAAAGTCTCACATCAATACATTCATGTATCCATTCCACTCTCTGCTTAAACTGCATTTATTTAGCTAATGCATATTTATTTTGCATGTGTTTGTTTTTTTGTTTGTATGCTCAGGAGCTTCTGAAATACAGTTCTGATAGCGAGGGGACGTCTGAACTGCAGGAGGCTCTAACAGCAATGCTTGACCTTCTCAAATCAGTCAATGACTCCATGCATCAGATAGCCATCACAGGATATGAGGTGACCCGGCTCTGCTCTGATACCTGTTTGATAAGAATGGATCAGTCCAGGTTACGAAACTCCAAATAACCTGAGATGAATTCTTTCTCTCTGTTAAACGCAGGGTGATATTTGCGAGCTGGGCCGCGTGTTGATGCAGGGCTCTTTCAGCGTGTGGATCAGCCATAAGAGGGGGCCCACGCGCATGAAGGAGCTGGCTCGCTTCAAGCCGATGCAGAGACACCTCTTCCTGTACGAGAGAGCCCTGCTCCTCTGCAAGCGGAGGGAGGAGCACGGCGACGGCTGCGACAAGACGCCGTCGTACAGCTTCAAGCACTGTCTCAAGGTTGGTCTGTGTCTTTGTTTGAGTGCCTCTCAGAGGAATACACCGGTTATTTTAGAACATGGATTGAAAAATGAACATATACTTTGATCTTGAATACCAAAATTAAACTTATGTGTCCCATGCTAATATGTTAAACAAAGCTGTTTGTTACATTGAGTGGCTGCAGGTGTTTTAAATGCAAGAAAAAAGTCAAATTCTGAGTCATTTTAAATGCAGCCATGACTGTCAGTTTTGTAATTTGTCAGGTTGGTAAAATTGATTGATTGATTGATTATTATCAGTTTCTTAATGCATTCTGGATACTTTTTTGAGCAAAAGTCTTCCAAAGAAAAAAGTCTATTCCAGAAAACACTCACCATCTCTGATAAAAGTTGGACATTTTGGTCAAGAGAACCTCATAAGACAGACCAACATAAAGCTTGAAAGCAGCCCATAACTGCATGATAATCCACTGTTGTGTTGAAAGTGTGTCCGTGATCACAGCTGTGGACAAATACTGATGGTGTCTTATGACCTGACACACTTTAAAACAACTGAGTTACTGTACCTTTAACAACTTACTCTAACAAATAGTTTATAATTACTTAGTATCTCTGTCATCAGGTTTATAGCTCTAAATAATGCAGTGAATAATCCACAGGAGACGCGTAGCTGACACTGATGTCTGTGTTCGTATCTTTGACTGGAGTTAAGTTGCCCAGCTGGCCACTGAAGCTGCTGTATCCCCGTCAGGCTGCTTTTCTTGTATTTTCTTGTACGTGTTGATGTGCGACGGGTGTCACAGCTGGTGTCTCACCTACAGCTGCCGCCGCTGCTCTTGATTTATTATTGAGGATGTGGGGAGGAAGCAGCCGCACAGCGGAGGTGTGTGAATGTTTGTGTTCTGACAGGACAGATGTGTTACATGATGTAAGTGTGATGTGTGATGTGCTGTTTGAGCCGCTTCGTCCTGATGCCGCGTTCATGTGTCGCTGTAAACAGTGTATGTCTCCCGGCAGATGACGGCGGTGGGGATCACAGAGAACGTCAAGGGAGATGTGAAGAAGTTTGAGATCTGGTACAGTGGCAGAGAGGAAGTGTATGTGGTTCAGGTGAGGAGTGTGAAGAAGTTCAACGTCAGCAGGTTCAACACAGAAGAACCTCACTGATAATTTAGCCTGTTTTTTATACCTTTTTTATTTAACAACGATTAGTCAAACAACAGAGAATATTTGGCAACAATTTTGATAATTAATTTTTAAATTTTAATTAGCAAAAATAAAAATTTAATTCTCTAACTTTTGTATATTTGCTGATTTTCTTAGTCTTTTACAATAAATTTAATTGCTATGAGTTTGGGGCTGTTGGTTGGACAAAACAAGGCAAAATTTGTCTCCATGATGGCATATAGATATATTTATGGTGCACACTGTTGATTTGGCCCCCTGGGAAAATTGTGACGATTTAAGCTTTGCTGTGAATTTCTTTTTAAAGGCTAGGCGGAATAAAAACCAGCCTGATAAGGAAGAAAAGATCACATGGATAAGATTTAATGAAATAATATGTTATATTCTCTCATAAATATTTTACCAATTAGCTTTGTTTCATTAAAGCTAGTAAGAGCTGCCATGGGAATGTTTTAGCAAGCCTACTTAGAAAATATTAGTCTGCTAGACCAGAACAGTGTAAACCACTGATTTTATGTTTTAATACCTCTGTTTTCTCTCAGGCTCCAACGCTGGAGGTGAAGATGGCCTGGCTCAATGAGCTTCGCAGAATCCTGACCAGCCAGCAGAAGCTGCTCAGAGGTCTGAAAACAAAACAAGACAATATGGGGAAGAAAAAATAAGTGAAATAGTTCACTGTCAAGCTTTGGAGCTTTGAACTGCTTCTCACGGCTGCAAAGAGCTCGAGATGTAGTTTGAAGCTCTGGAACTTGGAAGCGATGGCTTGTGCTTTAATTTTCTTCAGCATATGTTGCCAATACTTGCATGCAAGGATACACACATTCTTATACACAGTATATACACACACATCTATAAGTAGCATTGGTAGGAGAGACAAAACTCCTGCCACCGTCCATTTTAAAGTAAAGAACATAGAGTTTGGATTGAGAAGAACCTTTGCCACCGATAAAAAATGAACACACATGTTCTAAACTTAAGTTAATGTGTGATTTAATATCAACAGTAAACCTGCACAGGGAATGAAACTCTTCTTTCTGACAAGACCTCGTCTTTTCTCCTCACAGATGAAGCATATCAACATGGTCAGATGGTCGGACACATGCCGCTCTCTCCTCCCCCCTCGGAGAGGTCAGTGCTCATGCTTGTTTACAGACGCAGTGTTTACACCAGCGTGTTCAGCGCATGATTGTAGGCTACAGATGCACAAACATACAAACACAGTCACATGCAGGACGCACACATGCAGTCATATGAGTGTTCATATGTGAGCACAGCTTGAGTCAGTGTGATGGTAGCACTTCACGTTGCCCTGGTAGAAGCTCTGTGTAGCCGTGTGTGTGTGTGTTTGTGTGTGAACGGGCGCAGGCCCTCCACTTTGTCCACTGCTGTCTGGTTGCCTATCCCCACTCCTCCCATCCCCCCACCTGCAGGGGCATGCGCCCGTCCAGAGGGGTTCCCAGGGGCTGTCTGCCGGGGCTGGACTTTGTCTCGCTGTCGGCCGACGTGTTTCTGTGCCTGCGTTCCCGAAGCCCCCGTCCTCGAAGCCCCCGGCAACGGCCCCGGCCGCGGCCCCGACACCGCCCTCAGCGCCACTGACCTGCCCTAACGCTCAGTGGTAAACTCAGCCTGGCTCGGCTCACCTCGCCTCGCCCTGGCATGACCCACCCGGCCCGGCTTGGGAACCAAAAAAAACACAGAGGGCTGCTGTGTTTGCATACTGATCGTCACCTGCAATCCTCTTTCTTTAGCCTCCATTCTGGTTCATAGCTGATCCCAACACTCCCCTGCCGCGTCAAGAGGCATTTCTAACATGGTGTCTTAAGCAGTTCCTCTTACTTCTGCATCTCAGATTTGCTTTTTTGCATGTAATGCAAAGGGCAAAAAAGAAAAAAGAAAAAAAAACACAAGAGTTTTGGTTTTTCATCCCATGAATTTTCTTATTTTCCTCATGACAGCTGTTTCTTAAGATGGGGCTCGTTTCTTGAGATCTAACCAAGCTACATTAGAATCTGCTTGCCAGAAACATCATTCGTCAGCATCTTATTACAGACTAAATCTTAAAAATTTGGATCTTGATAAATCGAGACCAGATCTTGTGCTGACACATGCGTGTGAACACTGTGTCAGCGGCCTGTGAGTCTCCCTCCCCTCCTCTGCAGAGAAGCTTTCACATGCTGCTCTGTGCTCTGTCTTGCTGTCTGGCTGATGCCTGAATGGTCATGGCTGTGTGAGAAAGAAAACAACAGGACAGAGTTGTTCTTTGACACTGATCTAGGGTCAGCTGTACTGTCCCGTGGTAGGGATCAGGATCAGGAAGTGAGACTCGACCCTAGATTGTGTGGTTAAGGATAACTTCTATCCTGAACCTGTTTACTGGTCTTGTTCAGCATTTAGTGACATGTGTTGTTTCATGTTGTTCCCCTCAGCAAGCAGCAGAGGGCGTCAGTGAGCTCAGAGGACACCGAGTCGGGGAGGAGCAGTCCGGACCCGCAGCCTCACTCCCCTAAACACCAGCACAACCGCAGGAGTGAGTAAACCTCGTCCACACGCGTTAGTGCCATAATCAGGTAGATACTTAGTAACTAAATTACACAAAAAAGATTATGGGATTTGATTTGTTTTGCACAGTACTGCACTGCTGTTGCTGCCTGTCCTCATAATCTCTGACTGATGTAGATATTTGACTTCTCCCCCCTTCAGCAGTTCAGGTGTACTTTGACCTGAAGAACCAGGTACATCGAGGAATTTGGGGGAAAAAGGTCCAACTACTGAGATTAGCTTTTGATTCTACGTTCTTGTTAATTTCCCAGTAAGTGACAAGGGGTCTTCACAATGTCGATGCAGTTACTAAGTATCTACATGGTGCCTGTGAGGTGTGGTGTTTCGGATGAATGCATCCATCAATACCTGTGACAGCATGAGAACTCTGTGTGTGTGTGTGTGTGTCAGGTTGGCCCGGGGCTCATCACTCAGTAGACATCTGCGAGGGTTTGGAGGAGTGGTCTGGAGGTCGGGACGCCTTCCACCCGTCTGACACGGAGGACGAGGTTTTGGTGCAACTGGTGAGACTCAATACAGTCACATTAGAAACAATGCAAAAACTGACAGACCCCCTTTGTGTTTTTAGACCTTTGTGTTTATATATTTTCCCAATTAATCAGCAAAAAAATACTAAAAAATGAAGAACTATCATACCACAGAACATGAAATGACCGTTTTAGCTGAGGATTGAACAGGGGGGCATTAGTTTGCTGTGAAGGGCTCAAAAGAGCTCACAGTAGAATCTACAATCTTATCAAACATTAAAGATAAACTATGCAACTTCTTTTACTGGCCTTTAAAAAAAAACCCAACGAGACAAAGCTCCGATCAAATCTTAACATGTAACCTCACATAAACAAATCTCTACTTACTTTGTTCTTCACTCTTTCCCTCCTGCGTTAAGTCTCCGGGCAAATACATGGCTCTGACTGACTGTCTGCAAAATGGACCAGACAGCATCACCATCAAATGTGGAGACGTCATCCAGCTGCAGTGTGAAGACAACAAGGGACGCTGGTGAGTTTCAGGCTGTCAGCACTCATGATGTTGGGGGGGTGGTGGTGAAGCAGCCTGACAGAGCAGCTCAGCGATCAGACAAACGATCCCTTGTGTGAGAAGGTACAACGTGTGGCACCAGAAACTGTGTGAGGTTTTTTAAAAAAGAAACCCTGCTCTGCTAAATGCAGAACAATATACAGCTGAACCTGGTTTAGATTTTTCTCTCTTTTCTAATCACTCTTTCCTGACTTCCTTCAGGCTGGTGAAAAATCTGAGTCGCAGACAGGAGGGCTTCATCGCAGCTGCCAGCCTGCAGCGGATCGTAGGAGACAGCAGTCGTGGACACTCCTTCAGACTCGGGGGTAAAGAAAAAAAAAAGACATTGGCTTCAAAGATGACAATATAAATGTCGAGCTGCAGTGTTTCCTTACTTTGATTTTCTTTCTTAAAAACTCTGTATATTTACTTGCAGACCAGGTGAAGGCTAGAAAGCTCAGCTCCCCATAAAGAAGAAAGCACAGAATGTGAATCTGATATTTACCAGTGGACGATGAACAGAGGGAACAGACTGAGCCATGGCTGTCCCGCCCCTCACTCCCCGGTCTGCCTCCTCCAGCACAGTTCAACCATTAAAGAGAGAAAAAAAAAAAGAGGGACTCTTCTAACCTGATTTTTTTTGTTGATTAGAGGCCTCCTGGGGCCGATGTTTCTGATCGTAAAGATGCACTACTTAGCCCTCTTGGACAATCAACAGCCAATCCCTGGATCCTGATTGGTCTTCCTCTTGTCTGATTGATGATGAGCATCTTGAGCATCTCTTTCATCTGCAACACACACATATAGTCGAGATGTGAGGTTGCTGCTGCAGCATTTCACTATCTGTGGACATCTGTGAAACATTTTTCAGTCCATGTGTGTGTGTGTCTGTTCCTGTGTGTCTCAGTGTGTGCTGGATGGATGGATGGATGGATGGATGGATGGATGGATGGGTGGATGGATGGATGGATGGATGGATGGATGGATGGTAACTCTGAATTTGCCTGAAACATTTCTTAAAGCAGAGACTTTTGTACATATATATGGTTGCCATTTTTTAACATTTGTTGTACCTCGGTGTTTCATCTTCGTGTGGTTAGTCAACATTTTGAACATTGAACTTCCTCGTTGTATTTTTCTTACGTTTCATTCCGTGAGGCACCACTCTTGTGTACAGTCTAGGAGTTAAAATGCCAAAATGTGCCATGCCATAATGCCTTTTTTACTCCTGCTCTTTTGCATTTTCTTGTGTGTACTGTTTTGCAAAATCAAATTCTCTGTCGTTGCTTCAACCTTGACCTCACAAAAATTCAACAGGCACTTTAAAAAGGTGGAAAAAGAGACAAAAAAAAAAAAAAATCCACCTACTGTCTACTGAATGTGTGTGCTGTCCTCGCCGCTTTACCTCTCTTACTCTGCGTTTCCTCTCATTCATCCCCTTATTTTCCCTTTGTTTATTCTTGAATGTATGATGTGTTCGGGAGGCAGGGGAGACATACCCCCTGCACGCAGGCAGCAGCTGACGTGTCAGTGATGGTAATGTAAGACACGGGCAGACATGATGAAGATTGATGGCAGCGTATTCCTCAGTGTGCGACCGTAGACGAGCAGGAGGCTCGTGCCACAGAGCACCAAACACTGTCATCCTCCTCGGGATCTTTAGGGAGCGCACTGTCAGTCATAGCGGAGAGAAGGAAGAGCGAGGAGTAAAAGAAACGGAGAGAGAGAGATTATGCTCTGTGTTACCTCTCCATCACGAAGGCAGATTGTTTCCTCCTCACCATTACAGCCCAGTTAATCTTGGGTTCCCCATTAAAAGGGATCATACAGCCAACATGAAATATACCCTCTGTGTCGAACGCTTAATTAAATATTGATTGCAGACTTATATGAATTTACCACATCAAATCGAGGCCCCAGTCGGAGGGCTGCCTTTGATACGCTGTGTTTGATATGGAAATGAGTCTAGAAAGCAGCAGGGGCTGCCGTGCACTACACATTTCCTGTGTTGTTAATTTATTTATTTTGCTGTCATGTTGTTCCTTCACATTGTGAGGTATCTGTGCAGCCCCCAAATTAAATTACATCTCCATATATTTACACAAGCAATGCTTGACTTGCACAACAAAAACCTTATGTTATTTCTCTTCAGCTTTAAAGACAGAGTCAGATGGTTTCTTCGTAATTTTGATCTGAAATGCTGCAGATTTTGCACAGTTTTTCCAGGTTGGAAAACAAAAGAAAAACCTGCTTTAAATTTTATGTATCCTGATGAGCAAAGCGGCCTGAGCTTGTTGCTGAGTGTTTCTTTAACATGATAATGCATGGCAACGACACAGTGAGCAGGTTTGCACTGTCACACAGTCACTGTTGTAAACTGGCTTCTTTTTGTACAGCTGCCGTTCTGTAAAAAAATCAAATAAAAATGAAATATTTATTGCAAAAATTGTTGTGTTTTGGTCATTAAAATATTTTAATACTGGTTTAAACACTGATGTATTTGGCTGAGGAGTAAATTAAACTAATTACACCCTAAATAATTCTTATATCTCTATTTCTGTTTTAACTGAAGACAATTTTCATAATCAAAACTGTGCAGATTTTGATCTTTTTGTAACTTTTTGGTTGTAGCTGACTATTGAAGCCCAGAGGACTAAAACTATATAAATCTACGGCACTT
>JAUZTA010000031.1:15277962-15290484 GCA_034780835.1 Ctenochaetus striatus
TTCGCTGAGCTGATGATGGGAGTGACGTCCTCCGAGACGGAAGGAAAAACTCAAACTATGATACACAAAGATTTCCACAAGCTCTAGATTGAGGCTGATAAAGAAGGTTTTTTTATATAAAGCATGCCAAATTTTGGTGAAAAAAGAGTCAACAGCGTTTTGCATGACCATCAAGAAGACCACCAACAACAGTTAATAGGCCTTAAAGACTTGTACAGCGAGTGAGAAGGTCATTAATGTTGAACCCTGTTAATGACAAAAGAGACAGAAATAACAGGACAGAGTCGAGTAAATTTGACTGATCAGTGACTGGACAGTTTGAGGCAGAGCAGAGTCACTCCTTGAAAGAGGCCAAACAGGCCACAGACGTCTCAGGAAGACGTGAGCATGTGAAGAAAGTTGGAAAGGAGTCCTGTTTCTTCTAAAAATAGAAAGCATATAGACCTCGTAACCCTCAACCCACAGGTCCTTTTCCTCTGCTGACACCGAGTGCTAACAGACACAAGGGCTGAGAGATGTGACGTACAAACTCAAAGAAAACAGACGAGGACTTCTGAGTGACGGCTGTTAAAGTTAATACATAGATTTTTTTTTTTTATGACAGTGACCTTGAAATTGGGTTGAAAACAGTTTGGATCTCTGGCTGTCAACGTCGCTCTCTCACCACTTTGGAACTGGCCGGCTTTATGGGAGTCTCAGTGAAGGATGAGCTGTGACTTTTAGGCTTCATCTTCACAGGTTTTAGAGGTAAGGACACTTAAGACACTTCATTTCTGAACACTTAGCTTTGCTGCGTCACAGCTTTCATTATCAGTCAACAGAGATGTCAGTCTCAGCTGCAACTCGGGCACAATAATAGCATTTTCCTAGAAAAAAGGTGTCATGAAAGGACAGATCCTCTTTGTTTTGTTATAAAAAACAACCTTTTTGCTAAATAGAGTTCCTTTGGAATAAAGTTTTCCTTGATCATCTGCAGACAGTGTTTTTAAAAATACTTCAGTAGAAAAGGCTTTGGTTGGACGTAGTTCTGATGTCATCCATAAATTATTATTATTATTCACAAACAGGATATATTTTGTAGAAAAACACTGTTGTCTTTCAAAGCTCACAAATTTAATTTGATTCACTCTCGCTGAGCTCCAGCAACAACACTATTCTTGAGGAGGAACATTGTAAAAACTGGGAAAAATAAAACTTCTTGCAAGGCTTGACACCACAAAAGGTGAGTAATAAATTCTGACCAAGTTGAGAGAAGCTGCTACTTATAAAGTGAAGCTATTGACAAAACATAAGTGACTGCTGCAGGAGGTTTTAATGTGCTGATTGTGGGAATCAGTTTATCTCTTTGAAACCGAGCTAAGTTATGTCACAGTTAGTTCAGTTTTTCAGAGAAAATAGGCTCATTATTATGTTTACAGGATGAAAAGTCATTTGCTGTGGTTTATATTACACTCTGAACCTGCTGTCCCACATTGTCATTAGAAAACTTTTCAGCACCTGTTCAGTGAGCAGTGAGCTCAGAGGGAAGAGATGTTGGCGAAATGTGACACCTACTAAACTGAACCAAGTTATAATGTTCACAAAGATGAGTTTTCCTTCACTTGTTGGGATTTAAGTCATCTATCTTTTACTCAGAATTACATAAATACTCTTTATTATTTGTGAGAGGTGGATTTTTAAACTTACAAGGCAGCACGTGATTATTACAGGCAGGATCTTTAGAGGTTAAATTTTGCTGAAAATTTTAGCTTTTAAATGTTTTTTTTTGGCAAGTTTAAACCATCCAACGAATCTATACAATGAGCCTTTGAAAAAAAAAGATCAGTCATCCTACAATTTAATTTTTATTCGCGACTTTTGTCCTCCAGCTGTTTGCTGATGACCTCATGCATTCACAAAGCCAAAAGAAAACACCTCGGATGATAAAAGCAGAAAATGCGCAGGCTGTATGTGAATGGGGTGACGCATTGCTCTGCAAAGGCAACTGAATGAGAGCAACAGCAAGATGGTGTGCACCATGCAGCTCGAGCTCCAGCTTTAAATCTCCACCACATCCACACACACACATCTACACACTCACACACACACAGCTCACACACTGACTGCGGTTACGGATGGAGCTCGTTTTCATCCCAGCACTGATACTTAAGTGAAAAAAAAAACAAAAAAAAACAGCAACCCTCATATGTCCACGGTGTGAATCGGCGCTGTGACGGGGGGGGAGCGCTCCTCTCACGCTGTGTATCCTGTTGAATCTGCCTGCCGAGCGTTCAGAGGAGCACAGCTCGTCAGGAGGAAAAGCCTCAGACAAGAAAACCTGGTCGCACCAGCTGCACTGGATGGCATTTCTCTCGGGGTTTGTGTCTACACAGGACGCTTCAGTGTTTTGACCTTATTATTTTTTCTTTTTTTAAATTTCTGTTTCAACGCTGATTGAAGATCTGCGAGAGAAGAAAGGAAGAAAAAAAAAACCCTGCTCCTCAAATCGCAGCTTTCTCGTTTTTTTTTCTTTCTTTCTTTTTGGTTGCTTCTTTTCCTTTGTCACAGTAGAAACAGGTCGTGATTTTTGCATGCAACATAACGGGATTCATGGTGGGAGCGTTTCCTTTCATCAATGTGCATTGATGTAGCAGAAAACGTGGAGGAGATAAGGTGGGTTTAAGGCTTGCAGAGATGCACGGGATGCACAGATCCGCGGTGTTTACTGGAACCATATGGGCTCTTTGTCCTGTGCCGTGTGAGTGTGTTGAGAGAGCATCAGTACAGTTGCATGTTTTCATTGATATCCAGCTGATAAACACCTTGCTTCCCCAGTAGCTCCCATGGTCCATTGTCTCGTTATGTGGCCCTGCTGCTGTTGTGCTATGAAAAGGGGGGACGTTTGGATTAATGTTGCTCTCTCTCTCTCTCCACAGAACCCTTATCTCAGCACCTGGAGCCTTTGGACGGGATTTCACTGAGGACTGTCAGCATTTAAAAGGATTTCGATTCTTGTCTAAATCGGGAATTACACATCCAAACTGGGATCTATGAGCGGAAAAGTGGCGAAGCCTAAAGAAGACAAGGATGCTTCCAAGGGTAAGAGGCGAGCCTTGCCTTTGCACAGACTGCTTTACCCCTAAATCTGTTTTTTTTTTTCCTTTTAAATTTTCATTAACGCGACCATGCGCCCATTCATCCCCTACATGATGCTCAAGTCCCCCTTTAAGGTTAGGCTGAAAACAATAGCAGCCGCTGGATGGTGAGCCATTCCCCGCATGGTGCATGTGTCTTGTATTGTTTTGAGATCTGAGCTCTTCAGATTGCTCCTGCAGGCCTGCGCTGCACGACGTGGCGGGCTCACATCACACGCTTTACTTGCATTGACTTGGTGATCGTCAAAAAAAAACAAAAACAAAACAGAGATCATCAGACAAAAGCGAGGGATCAGTGGGCTGAGAGGCAGGCCAGGGGGCTACAGTGTGTTAGACTGTGGGTGAAAATGATCCTTTTTTTAAATTCAAATAAAACACAACAAAGCTGAAGTGATGGCAGTGATGTCCTCCTCTGTCACTGGCATCCTGTTGAAACGTCCCTTTGTGTTTCTCGCTCGCACCTTCATCCGCATTCTGACTCGCTCATCCTCGCCACATCTGTAGCTTCCGCTCACGAAGCGCGGGAGCCTTTTTCGGTCTCGTATAGCCCGAGTTTATGACCTGTGGCGGAAAGAAATCAGGTCCATTTACCTCTCAGAATAGGAATGGAGGAAGTAAAGTGTGTCCATGGCAATGGATTGGCAGAGAGCGGAGAGGGGTTGCCGGAGAAACCTGCCTCCATCTGCACCGGGGATGTGCACGACACTTTACGCACCGGCACACACACACACACACACACACACACACACACACACACACACCTTTGTGTTGGTGCCCGTTTCTTTCCTATCAAATAATTAGAAATATTAATTAAGAACTCATATAACAGTAAACAATGACGCCGTGTTATTGAGCCATTACATTTGTTTCCTGATGCACAATATGCAACACTATCACCCACAGAAACACACTGTAGTTCCTTCTCTTCCTTCTCTTTCAGTCTTTATTTGGATCATTTTTTATGACTTTTTACTGCCTTAGGATATTTTTTATGTCAGTGAGTAAACATGCTTTTCCTGAGTGTAATATAATAACCTGCTCTCACACAGTGGAAGCTTGCCCATCGCAGTCTTTTCTGTGTATTTACAGTACAGCAATTCATTTGGGTCTCCTTGTTGCCTGGCTCTGTTTAAGGTGCTCACAACAAATCAATAAACCTAATTGGCTTATTTTGGCAGAGCTGCTACAAGTGATGACTGCCCTGTTGATGCTACAAGTGGTGCATACAGTAGTGAAAATCTGCATTAAACACAGCCTGTGGAAAGTTTTTAGATGCTCTTTACATTTATTTATTGTATTGACTGCATAAATTATAATCCTCCTTTATTACAAGCTGCTTAGGGGACAAATATGGGCTGATAATGAACTACAGAGATGAATGTGCTTTTCTATGTGTACCATAAAGTACCACACTGAGAAGACTGCACACATGCATCAAAGCTAACTTATAAAAGAAGACAAAGGTCCAGTTGTAGGACAGAGATTTCCTTGGATGTTGTGCTGACAGCACAGTGAGCAAAATATGCTCAAAAGAATTGATTTCAAGATTAACCTCCCCAGCAACTTTGCCGCTCATCTCCCACTGGAAATCAATGGCATGTTTGAAAGGCTGACTCACTGAAGCTGGAGGGCAGCACTGTCTCCAAAACTCTCACATGAGATAAAAAAAAAACATCTTCACCCTCACCAAGAATGCTCGACAAAGTGAGATCTAGGTTTATAGATGTGCAGCTGAAAGCCAAAAGCTGGTGTGACCCTGCTGTCTTAGGATTTTAAGGAGAAAAAAAAAAAACTCAGAACAAAAACAAAACTGCAGTTCACTATCTGCATCACAGTGAGTGTCACTTAGTGCCAGCTGCCCTCCATCAGAGAGTTGAATGGCACAAGAGAATTGCACGGGGAAAATCAGCGCTGACCCTGCCAACGTTGGCAATTTTCAGGGAAACAGTCCATTAAAGCCGGAACCACCTGCCATCTCCACAGCTTTTTGTTTTTTTTTTCCTGCAAGCTGTTGGCATGCACAAGCTTCTGACTGCTCCGCTTTTTGTCAAAAACAGAAGTGAAACCCCCATATCTGTTAAACGACACTGATAAATTTAAAAAAAATGATTTTTGGAGTCTTGATCCAGAGTGCCTCAGTGATCTTTGCAGATGTATCATTGTTATTTTTTAATAGTTCTCCGGCTGACCACTAATTGTTATCAGCTGATATTTGCTCTCAGGAGTTTTATCTGTGCTTCATAAAACTAGATCCAATGAGCCACTAAGATGTTAAACCTGAGACGGTTTGTCTACAGACCACAACAATACAGGACTGCAGGAGTTTGCATGTGTGTATAACTATCGTTTAGCATTGAAAACCTGAAGCAAGCGCTGAAGACAACAAAGCATCTTTTTATTCTGTTGCTATAGTTAAAGGTGCAGTGTTTATGATTTAGTGGCATCTAGTGTGCAAAGTGAAAAACCCTTTTTTCAGAGCCGGTGTTTGGTTTGTCCATTCTGGGCTACTGTAGAAACACGGCAATGCAATGTGGTGGATTCCTCAGATGAAAACCAAGTGCCTCAGTAGATATAAAATGTTCATTCTAAGGCAAAAAACCCCACATAGATTCTTATGTTTGGGTGATTGTACACTAAAGAAAACATACTTATGAATGTTATGATGGATCTCTGCCATATTCTATGAACAGACTCCCTAAATCCTACACACGGGACCTTTATCTTTATCACTGGGTGTAAAATCAGCCAGTGAAATAAATTGTCCTGGTTAAGTCAGATGGGCAAAGCAAATCCTTATTGAAATCAGCAGGAGGATGACTAGTTAGCTGTGAGCTGTTAGCACCCGGTGAACAGCAGAGTACAGCAGTGTGTTTGGGTAACGGAGCTAAACACACTGCAGGACTGAGAACAAAGCAACATGAGTGTGAAACAGAGACCTGCAGATTAATCAAACAACACAACAAGATTACAGTGAATAGATGTGCAGTTTGTGTTTGGAGTTACAGAGACTTTACATCAGTGCACATTTTACCAAACTTCTGGCAGAGATGAAAGCAACCAGAAACAAGCAGTAACCAAGTGGTGGAGTTGTGGCTTCAGGGCATAAAGACATCAGTTCAAAGACTGAGACATCTGAGACTCAGATTATTTTTTTTCCAAATTCTGTATTTTATTAATTCTGATACATTATCAGGTTTGTTTAAACAAATTTTACTGAATTGAGCAAAACAAATATAACTCCAAGAATATTTTTGGTCAATAACAACTAATAAATATTACCTACAGATGAAAATAACTTGACAAACTTTATTACGGTTGGTGATCAGTATTGGCTGATGTTGCCTTCAGTGACCAGCCCCAGAAATCCTGATCAGGTCTCTTTAACTATGATCAGTTTTGTGTCCACTCAAGCTTTTGGTCTCAGTCTCACTTCACTTCTCTGCACATGCACGCCTAACTTAACCTGATCAACATAACTGCACCAAATCCTGATTGATAAATGATAATTAAATAACATGTACAGAAACTCTAAAAAGTTATCTAACACTTGAGTTTGTTGTTTAAGAAAATTGTTGGTGGAGACAAACTGAGTAGAAGCTGGGCAGATGGAAAACAAACTCTGGAGTTACTTCCCTCTAAATAAAATTATACTGAGTTATTATATTTTCTCTGTGGTGCTTCCAGTGGTAATCGTATCAAAAAGTGATGTGTCATTAAAACTGTGTAGCTCAGGACAAAATCACTCGTGTCACTTCGCTCGTTTGGTGAGTGAGTGTTGGTGACTCATCTGTGGCTCAGCTAGAAAGGCCACAGTTCACTCCGCAGCCTCACATGTGAAAACAGAAAATATGCAGAGACACGGCGAGTTAGGGACATGGCAGGGTGGGAGGAGAAGGAGGAGGTGGAGGAGGAGGAGGTGGTGTATAGCGCAGTTCCAATATCAACACCAGTGAATCACGTTGTGTTAGTTTCCCCCTGTCCTCGCGAAGCTAAGTTGTGCAGACAAAGTGATGTGTCAAAGCATGACGTACACTCTCTCTCAACTTCACAACTTTCCAGAGCCTGAAAAGTCAGCCAGCGAGGATGAACTCCTGCTTAGACCCATTAACGGCGCTGCGCTGATGCATTGCGCATCAATTATGCAGACAACTGCTTGGCCTCCTGACATTGATACATTCTTATGTGTTAGTCTCGCATTTTCAGCTCAAGAAAGCTAACAAGTATAGTTTTAAGACCGCTTTACTCGTATGCATTTCTTGCAGAAAGTTCACAAACGCCACATTCATGATAGCAAAAAAACTTTCCCTGCACTTCTGTCACTCTTCCAGCAGTTCATCTCGGTGCAGTGCATTGATAGACTCCCCTCTCGGGTGTGAGTGTCAGCCAGTGGATTCATGTCCGTCTCCAATTGCAGGTCCAATCCGAGCAGAAGGCATAAGTCTTGCATTTTTTTGCAGGCACATTAATTCAGCGCCGGTCCTGCCACAGAACTGAATCAATAGATGCCCAGAGATGAGTTCGGAGCTGCTTCATTAATCACAATGCAGGCAGCTCCGTCCTCCACAACACTCCAGTCTCATTGGCAGAACCACACGCTGTCTGCAGTGTCATTAAAATCTTTCGATTGAATGGCTGATCTCAGTGAGGCCCTTTTGCATTGCATGTGGTCAGGGGAGGACTGTTTAATTGTTATGACATCATTTCACTCACAGTCGATATCTGCACTGTCAGCTTTAATTGTCATCGCTCGCTGGATGTTTGAAGGGTGGCAGCAGTGGTGGAAAGAGTGCACGCGAAACACAGTGAAAGGAAACACACTGATTCAACTGTGACCAGCAGTGAACATGTGCATACCTACAGTGGACACACTGACAGGTGACAACGATACACACTTCAGTGTGTGCAGTCACATTGATGTGTGTGAGCTCAACTTGTAGTGCAGGAGATTTTCATGCAGGGGTCCCAAAGTCTAATCCCAGCGTTTGGAAACTGACTCCGAATAAATCATGAACTCAGCAAGCAGCAGGATTTTCTGCCATTTGACAGGGTCTCTAAGTTACTAATAGAAAATTCTGTCCTGGCATTTTTTCCATTTATATCCGTATTAGTGACCGTATAATCCAAACAGTGAATGTTGGGAACTACCACTAGTCACAACAACTACACGGTTTATCAATGCAAAAGGTATTTAAAATGTGGAAGGTCTTCTGCTCTTCAAGTGTAGACTTAACCCTAAAGATCACACACAAATATCAGTGAAGTATATCAAAAAGTTAAGGTAAATTTCAAAATAAATTTCATTTCTGTGTCCTTGCAACATATTTTACTCAACAAAATCCGCATGCCACATATAAAACCCAGGGGTTTGTGAGGACACGTTTTTCTGGACGTATTTGTGGTGTCAGGGTGGTGGAGTCGTTCTCTGTCAGATGCTTTCCTGATACTGACGCAGATCCGTCCACACCGCCTGGAGGAAACTGGTTCACCTCGCATCAGAGATCTGCCACTCTCTGTCGCTGACTTGCACGCCGATCGCTGTTTGGGAATTTGTCAGCTTAGGTTTCTGAGTGACACACGATGCCCTGTGACTGGTGAAACGGCTTCTGTTTGCTGGATTCTGTGCAGTTTTGTTTCTCCGAGGAGGAAATGTGGTGTCCTGTCAATTATTCCAGCCACATCGTCAGAGTTGGTCGTGCCAAATTTTATAGCGGTCAGTTATCGATCAGATGGTGGTGACGGATATCTGCTGACATGTCCTGGCAAATTGCATTTTCATCCTCTTAATTTCTCCTGGCTTAGTAATGGAATCACACTCTGTCTTACGTCATCGCTGCCAGAAGTGATCTGCCCGTAAAATCTCTAAATACCTGACTGCGCTGGTGCATTAGTCAGCTTCCTGCTGGTAATCCACTGAGCTGCATGTCTTCTGAGGTGAATGGCTATATGAGCTGTCCCCTCGGTGCCAACTGGAGCAAGGTTGCCCGTGGTTGTTCCCATCATAGCCTTTTCTCTTCATTAGTGCCCCTCCCCCACCCCCGATGTGGTAATACTGTGCCTTGTGGGCGTTAAGTTGCACGTCATTTCACTTCCTCTCGAAATATTCTCGCTCAGATTCAGTTAGGGGGGTTTAATCCTTGTTATCAAAATGGTCATGAATGCTAAAACATCTGGCTGTTTGCTGAATCTTGCTGCTGTTTCACAAACATTGGAATACACAGACGCAGCAGCGAGTGTAATCTCACAAACCAGCTAAAAACATGTTTATTTTAAGATTTAGTGACACTGCAGCTGTGAGGGACGAGAAAGAGTGTTCTGTTCTGACATCGATAGGAATAAAATAATTTTTTTTCCCCGTGAGGCCCGCCTCAGATTTATCTGCGACCAACTGCTGTTGAACATAGCTCATGAATATAATCTAATGTCTACACCTGAATTTGTTTAATCAACATAGTGGTGTAGATCTGAACTCTGACAAATAGGTGGTGGATTATCTACTAGTGTACCTGTGGATTTTGGATTACTGCAATTTTTACTTTCAGAAATGCAGCCTGTGCTACAGAAGTTAATCCCATCTAAAGATAATCCTCCATAATTGTGGTTATGTTTGTCAAACTGTGCTGATAACAATGAATGAAGTCCCTTCATGGAGTAGGATGACTGTCTTTTTTCAATGCATATTAAAAACTGTGAGGTCACATTGCTTTTTACACTGAAATCAGTTCTATGAGACATACTCGCCCTTTGAATTCTAATGCTAGAAGTAGGTTTGTTGTTGGCAGTCTTCTTCTGGTGCAGGAACGAGGAAGCAGAGGACATGACAGTTTTTCCAATGGCTTATTGTCTGCTAAATTGGACTGAGACAACTTCTGCAGAAAATTGTCTATAAGTGTATCTTTATCTGGTCTCCTTTACAGTGAAACTGTGAAGAGAGAGCGCCACTTCTATAACATTGTGTATTTTTTTTGCACTCATTGTATAGAGGAGATGACAAATGGCAAACAGAATCAATTTGTCCCCATATAATACCTTTGCCAGGCATGTGACAGTCCCACTCTGAGTGCTAATGGGCTCATGGTAGATCAAATGCTGTTAGCCCATCTGAAATGAAGGAACGAGCTCATCTGTTCAACTGAGCACGTTGCAGCACTGACTCATTTGTCTGGAAGCCATAACGCCACCCTGAGCTTGCTTTCAGGCTGTGTACAGTATGCTGCCACATGCACTTCTACAGGAACTTCATACCACTGTTGTCTTCTTCATTTATCTTCAAAACCATTAAGGCACCACTGAAGGTCTATCCAACTAAAAAAACAGGTGGTTATGTTTGTAACTGTGTGAATCATTACGCTGTCGATGCAAGTCCTTCAAAACAAAGAAATTAAACCCCAACCCGAAGGTTTTCATGCACAGCAGCGTTAACAGACCATGTGACGCACCACAGAGAGCTACTGAAGGTTTCGAGGGCACAAAGAGGTTACAGAAGCAATTACAGTTTCAATGTCACTGTAGAAGCCGTGCAATGCCGTCATCATCCAAGACGACATGCACACAGCCCGGTGGGATTGAAGCAACCTACTGTAGAATTATTGTGAGTTCAAGATTGAAGAGAGCGTCACCAGTGAAATCGTTCCGAGCAGAAGTCAAGATCTCAAATCGTGTAGCGATCAGAGGTTTTACGCCCTGCTGGGTTCTGTATTTTTAAATCATGCTCGGGATTAATAGTTGCTTTGGACATGAACTAATTAAAGTTCTTGAAAATTATAAAGGGGATTAAAGCGAGGTAAGAGGGGAGGCGATAAGGCTGGACCCGTGGTAATAAACAGGAGCTACAGGCTGGAACAGAGCAGGCCTGGAAGACGGCGTCTGACTGGCCAGCAGGCCTCCTCGGCGCTGACGGTAAGGGCACATGATTGCCTCGGGTTGGTGCAGAATGCAGATTAGTGATTGGCAGTTTCCTAACTTTGAGCGCGGCTGTTGTCTCTGTAGTGATGATTCACCAGGAAGACGGCAGAGTCGGCGAGCCACCATCTCTGCACACATGCAGAGAATAGTTAACAGGATTACCCGCTTCTTGCTCTTCCCCTCCAATCCTTCAGCTCATTTCGCAAGCAAGTTACAGACTGGGCCTCAGATCGGCTTGCATCAGTGTTCCACCTCAGCAGGTCTCACTGCCTTTGAGAAGAAGCATCAGTGTGGAGAGCAGAGAGGAAGTCCTGAGCTGACCTGGTGGGGTGTAGAGTAGATTGGGGAATTTGAGAGGTGTGTTTTTAAGAGGCTCCTACTAGCCTTGTAAGGTTTACCTATTGTTGTAACCTACGGTGCTCTGAGCACGCCAAATGTCAAAAACACCCAATTGTGCCTCAAAAACAATGCCGTGTGTGAGTTAAGTATGTGACAGCAAGAAATAAACAGAAGCCAGCAGTTTCAGTTAATGATTTCCACACTGACAGTGAAGAGTAAGCAGAGCAGGTTCAGGTTTAAAGACATAAGTGTTTTGCATTTATTTTAATGACATTGTGCTGATGCACCGTTTCTCCAAAATGCTGCTGTTGGCAGAAAACTGCATTTGAATCTCTGTATTTTAGTTTTTTTTTTTTTTTTTTCCAAAAAAAGATAAACAGTCCAAATAATGTGCTTGTGGCTATTGTGCAAAACATAAAATAAAATGTACAAAATACAGTGGAAGCTATATTTTCTTAATGTAGAGCTGTTTAGTTATCAGATTTTTTTATAATAGGAATATTTTGAAGTCATCATCTGCACTTAGGGCTCCTGCAGTTTTCCAATCGTAGAAACCCAATTTTATCATGCTGCCCCACTTATGAATTGCATTCACATGCAACTGTTTTGAATTGGTAATCAGGTCTTGTTGGAATGGAAATGTGTGTTTTGAACACATTAGCTTGTTAGTAATAAAGTGCCATTGAATCATTCAGTGAAAACAGAGGGAGTAATGTTTTAATGTAATATTACATATTAATGCTTTGGGTGGAGGCTCGAGTGACAACACCAACCCAAAACAACCTCCTCAAACCAGGACCACAATCTTTTTTATCAACCTTCACCCAAATACATCTATTCACTGAAATCCAGTCTTACTTTACTGCATTTTAGCTGCAACATGCATCATTTTGTAAGAATATCCAATTGAAAAACACTTAAAAGTGAAAATTTTGCAGCAACGTTAAGCTTTTCCAAAAACATTGTCGCTGATGCTGAAAAGCTGCATTTGGAAATCACTGCAGGAGAAAAGGTTGAGCATCACTATGTGACCAGCCGGTGACATGCGTAGATGAGACGATGTAGTTACTGTATGTTAGCAAGAGTTAGCAATTTCAGTCATTGCTCATTAATTAAGGTCTTGACAGCCCCCCCCACCAAATCTCCA
>JAUZTA010000031.1:15326069-15338074 GCA_034780835.1 Ctenochaetus striatus
CTTTGCTTCTGCCTGTGGTTCTGTGGTCTTGCTGGCTGCAGCCTTCCCTCACGATGCCTCCTTCCTTTCCTCCCTCTCTTCCTCCCTCCTTTTCTGCAACCTTGTTCACTTCCTCCTTTACCTCTATTTTCTGTCTGTCCAGCATGCCTGGCTACTGTTTATGTTTAGCCTTCGTACAGTTAAGAGACGCAGCAAAGTAAAACGTTTAAAAACCCCTTCGTGCTTACTGCATGCAAACAAACCCTGCACTGTCTGGCAGTCAGGCTCTTTGACTGCCTCTTTTATCTGTCCCTCAATAGAGTGCTAAGATTATAGATATTGCTTTCCTTTGCAGATTTCCTGATAGGTAAGATGTAAATGATCTCACTATTGTTTTCTGCAGTGTGTGTTTCTACCCTTGGATATCAGTTAACCTGTTGATGGGTATCTGTGTAACCGCTTAAGGACATTAGCACACGCGTTTATCCTTGTGAGAAAGAGAGTGAAGGAGGGAGATAAAGGAGTGTAATACTAGCGGAGGTCTGGCTAGAAAAGTACAGATGTATTATTCAGTTTGGCTGCAGCTCCAGTTGGACGTGACTGAATTTACAAAGGAAGGAGGGGAGACTACAGCTGTTACGTAAGCTGTTCATGAGGACGTCATTAAATTTGATGCATGATGCAGATGGAAACTGTGTTAAACCATGTGTGCAGCAGACGCACAACCTCTAATATAGACCTGTTTTAATTTTGTTTTCAAGGCGTAGAAATGACACAAAAAACATCTAAATTACTTTGGTAGGAAGCGGATTCCGGCATGTTTGCTTTGCCTTTGTCAGACAAAGAAGTGGTGTTTGATTTAAAAAGTAAAACAAGAAGGTTGGATTCATTTGCGTGATCTGAACAGGAAAGTCAGCCTTGTCACATTGTTACCATGGAAACAACCTTGCAACTGCTTTGTGTTGCTCCTATTAATGATTTTCATGGATTTCCATGGATTTAAATTCTTGAACACTTCATGTTAAATAGAGATTGTAAGTCACGGTGGATTGCAGCACAGACTGTTCAGCCAGGAACTCTCGTTGGTTGTCTGACTACGTGGTTAGATTATATTAATAACAGTCGGTGGCAGCTATCATACACTAAAAATGCAGCAAAAGCAATTCTCAGAGGTACTTTTTCTGAGACTTTTTTGATGTAAAATTGAGATGCTGCAGTGTGTCTGCTGTAGGTGACGGTGACAAGTGTCTGAAAAGGTACAAACATTAAGGTAAGATCTAATGAGGCTTTGAGGGAGTCACTTATCTGCAGTGTCATTTCCTCTGAGCATAACTTTATCGGTGCATGTCCCTGTGCTACACTGAGGTGCCTGATATAAAGACCAAGATATCGGTTTTTACACACCGCTGGAGACATGCTTGACAGAACAACACATCAGCAGCACATGGACTTGGACTGTTGCACCTAGAGGAGTTCAGATCATATCAGTTCATCCATGTGCGAGGAGGCGTATCGGGGGGGCAGACATGGATATGTGCACACACATATACAACAAGGCTGCTCCTGACTAAAGATTTTCAAAGTCAACTGGTAATCAGTAGTAAAAGCCATCAATCAGCAAGTTGTCCCATGTTTATGAAATTCTTTAAATATACATATTGAAAGACAAAGCTAGCGAAAGAGGTAACATTAATGGCTCTGAATTTTCAGAAACAAGCCAGCAAGAAGACCGACTACTTTCTTATTTTAATGTATGATGCATCAATACAAATGAAATGACTACAAACTCACCTCCAGCCATCTTTTGTCCCTGCTTGTTGCAGTCAGAGCTGCTTTACACAACCTCAGTTCAGTCCTCAATCAGCCATATAGGCTGCTAGTTTATCTGGCAGCTACAGTTAGCAGCACTTAGCAAATTCCTTGTTACAAGAGAAAACGTCCATGTTGCAACTGTCTCTGATAGTTTTGTCCCGCTCTTATAACAAGATTTCACTTTTTTTTTTTATACACGTAGCTAAATCTAAAACTGTAACTTGACTTACAGGCACACAAACAACATGAAAACCAGTCTGAACTCTGCATTAATCTGCCTGGGGATGCACAGATAACATGCAGCTTCAGTCTTCACTGCATGCTGCATGCTTTCATTCCAGAGAGCTCATTCTTAGTTGGTTTAGATGATTTCACGTGAAGAGTTATGCTATTTTATGTAACTTTCTGCACCATTAATTTAAAATGGACAACTATGTTCAGTAGGTCCTTATAAAACTTTATAGCTGAGGTGAGGGGAAGCTGCCATGTCAGAATACTTATGATGGAAAACATATATTGTGTTTATCCTTCAAATGTACCACATTTTAGTTGAACCACAGCAGAATAATGTGTCCACAAGCATCTAAAATTAATGAGTTCATCTCTGTAGAGCAGCAGGGGGCAAGGGGACTTGTTTCCTCCATCCTCACCTCTTCCTCTTTAATCTCAAATCATCCTCTCCCTCTCTCTCTCTCCTTCTCTCCTTCTCTCTCTTGTCATCTGCTTTTGTTTCACTTCTTGGCTCTGTTCTGTTTCTCCTCAGCAAAAATAAAATACGGTGCCCGAGGAGACCGATCTGTGTAAATATCCCATCCATAATTCAGACGACTGCAAGACTTTGTGTTTATAGTTCCAGGCTATGCAATATACACACAGACATATGGATATCCATATAAAGATGTAAACAAAGAGGGATGAGCAGTATGTGTATATTTCATTTGTGTAAGATAAACTCAAGGATTGAGTGTTTTTTCTAGATTAATTAGGCAGTGTTAGCCATTTATAGCCCAAACTGTGCAGTTAATTGGAAATATTTTCACTTCCTCTGCACTGGCTGCACTGGCAGTGACTGAGACAAGAGCTGCTTTGCCTCACGTGGTTTGGGTTTTAAGCACAGGAGTTTTAAACGCTAATCGAGTGAAAAAAAATTTGACTGCATCACAGAAATAAAATGACACAGACTGTCTGCTCTTGAGTTACACAAGTGCTAATATTACAAAATTATCAGGAGTTACCACCTCCAGCTTTTTTTTCCTGTCCAACAAGTATCTCATGTCTCTTTCAGGCTCTCTCTCTCACGCAGACACGCTCTCATGCAGCCGGTCACACATTTACATTTTTACTCTAACTTTTACAGCCATCATACCGTCAAGATGCGCACAAGTGTTAGAAAAAGTTATGAAGGACTGATGCTGTTCCAGATGAATGTTGCTACATGTTATTAAGGCACAGATTAGCTTCTCGTGATCATAATCATATCTGCAAAGTTAGAGTCTTTAGTGTCGAACTATGTTTCAAGGTTCTTTTACTGCACAGCCTGAAATGTTTTCGGACACATTTTTAGTGTCGTGTTTAGGTGCAATACAACACAGTTTCTTTCCAGGTTACAAAATTTAAAAAAAGGATGTGAGGAGAACAGGGAGGGGCTCACAGTCACTAACATTTACAGCGGCTCATGTGAACAAACATGCTCAATCAAAAAACCCGGCTAGACCACTAGTTCCACTTTGTATGTAAATAGTAAATAGCGGTTTGCTGCATTTTAAATATCTAAATTGTCATAAAGTTAACCTTTGAAAAGTTCATATCACTGGTTTTAAATCTTTTATTTCATACACTCAGAAATCATATGGATTTTAAATCATGGCTCACATTTTCTGAAATAAATTGCTTGGTTGACCTCCAGTCTTCAAAGAAGCCTTTGGTTTGCATTTTGTAATTCAAACTTGCATCATAATTAACATTTTCTCACCTCTATTTTATGATGTTTATGTTTTATGTCTTAATGCAGCTGCATGCAAGGACTCTTTTGAGGACTCTGCATTCAAGGATGCTTGAATATCTGTGCTTTAATAGTGATGATTAGTGGTATAGACATCAGATAGAGAGAAAAAACTTTGTTTTCTTTTTAAAAAGGTACATGAACTTGAGTTTATCACAGGCACCAAGGACAAAATTACAGTGTGAACCTACTGTCAGCTTAGGATGCTCTATCTAAAGCAACGTAATGAAATCAGTAATGTTGCATGTCTCTTATAGACAGAGGGAAATTCAGCACCTGTGTTGCTGAGCGTTCAGGCCGCTGTCCAATCAATTTCAGCCTTATTGACAAAATAACTCATCTGCTGCCCACTCAGCCAAGAAAATGTAAGCAGAAGTGCGAGAGGAATGAGCAGCGGTCCCATCCATTTCCCTTCACCCAATCTAAAATGCAAGGCAGTGATTCACCACGAACTCGACACTTGCAATTACATTTCAGCGGGCCAGCGTCACACAGCCCGTATAACAAAGTATCCCATCGCAGTGTTTCACCAAGTCCTTCACACTGATGCCGTTTTGACAAGAGACGAACATGTAGCCTCAGGATGCACTCACACTCCATAACAGCTTTTTTAAATCTTCTTCCTCTCCTCACAGTCTGTTTTTCTGCATGACAGCAACAACTCTGTTTGTCTAAGTCAATACATAAATAGACGACGCATGAATAAATAATGTGAATGATGATGTGATTTGTTCCCTGGAGAGAGTCACTGTCACATCAGCACCATAAATTCTGCTGCTTTTACCTGACCTCTCATTTTAGCACAGGTCTTAACTCTTAAAGATCCATAGGACACAGGACTTAGGAGTATCTTTTCTCTAATCTAATGTCTAATGTTGTCTAATGGGATCCAATGTTATTGATCTATTACTATGTTGCAATTGATGTATAATCAGAAGATTAGAATTGTTAGGCTTTCATTACCGTAAATTGAACTCCTGGTATCTACAGCAAGAGTGGGTACTTTTCCACAGCGTCTGATATATTGCACCGCTGTGTTTCCATGTTTCTACAGTAGTCAAGAATGGAAAAACCAAACACTTGCTCTAAAGAGGTTGGTTTTTGTTTAGAATTGCTACCTTGGGTCCTCATAAGGCTCCTCCCATTTAGTTGGTTGCGCCGTTAGATGCCACTAAGTCCTCTGCAGTGGACCTTTGACCAGATGAAGAGGCATCTAAACATTTAGCCTTCATTGCATTTAATGGTCAATAATCTAATCATAAAAAAAGCGACGGTGCAACACAGTGAGCTGGTATGTTTGTAGAATACTCACACATATATGGCGGAGTAGTGCTTTATTAACCTAGTTTATAGTGAAAAATAAGCCTCAGCCTTCCTAAAGCAGAATGTGAAATAAAATAAAGGTTAGAGCAGTAAAATTACACTCACATGTGTTTCCATGTATCTGCTACCTGCATAGGTAAACATACTGTTCTGTCGTTACACATACTGTAGAAACACAATGCAGTTTTTTCGTATTTTCATATTTCTTTAGATAAAAATGCTGACACACTGTTCATTTCTGGGCTCTCTGGAGCTTTAACTAAAGGCATAAACAAAGCGCAGAAGTGGGTGTTTATGACAATATTAACGAGAAACTACCCTGGAGACTGGCACAGAAGTGAAGCAGAGTAAAGTTGCCAGGCCTGTTACACTCCATCATTGTCTGTTTAATTAGCATGTCTCTGTAAAACTCTGAGACAGAAACTTCATGACATTGCAACAGAAATCTCTTTAACCAATCAGAGTTTGGCCTGAATTTTCGCTTTCGATCATGTCAACAGAGACTGTAAGGAAGATAAATGCAGTAGATGAGCAACAGGAACTTTAATATTAAGTGACAGCATCTGTTGAATCTGACTGCATGATATGCAGTATTTCAGTGTTGCATGTTATTCGGCTAAGTTTTAGAAATATTAATAACAATATTTTGCTCACGTCAATAGACTGCAAGATAGTTCATGCATACTGCAAACTGAGGGATAAAAAAGATGCAGGTACAGTTCAGTGTGTAATTCTAACAACCTGACATTGAAATCCCAGCTTCTGTCACGAAAGGCTTTGCAGTCTTACTGTCTTATTCAGTTCAGTTTCTGTTACTTACAGTCTGGCACTGAATCTGAGCTAAACACCAACCATAAGTAGAGCAGTCAGGTTACAGTAACTGTGACACAAGCAGTGTGTACTTTTTTTCCCCCGGAGTAAACAAGCGTTAAGCTGTTTAATTGGGGCAATGAGGCAAAGTGCTGAGTCGGCACCACATTAATGGGAGGCTAGCAGAGTGGTTCCTGACAGCTGCCAGGACAGAGATTACAGATGCACACGAATTAGTGGGATTCAATGGGGAAAAAAAAGATGCTTAGCAGATGTAAAATATTAACAGTAAACAAACACTGAATCCTGTTTTGTAGGTAGCGTGAAGTCGGTTAGGCGAGCCCTCACTTATTTTCTTGTGACATGTCGATATCTGTGCCTGCCTCAGATTTTACTCTTCAGTCCAGACAATGGTACTGAAGTAAGAATCATTCCTGTACTGGGAACACAAGAACTGCCGAAGCACCACAATAAGGAAGAAAGAGAGAACAACAGGCCGGTTTGGCTCTGACACACACAGACAGTTGGAGGGTCATTTCGGTTTCTTACATCACAGGGGGGCACCAAGTGATGTGCGAGCCTCCTGGCCAGCGCTGATGTTGGCCACAATTCATACAGACACCCAATTTCTCCCATCATGTCGCCTGCCAGCCCCAGAGAAATCTTGGCTTTTCCAGGGAGCCTGACGGACCCCTAATGAAGGACTGAAGAAGTCATGCTGTCCATCACGCACAGAGGATGCGCTGTAAAGTTGTATTGGCAGATGCTGGAGAAAAGTTGGTGAGCTTATGTTGAAGAATCTTGAGTCCAGAATTGAAGAGAATTAATTTACACCAAACATGTTAAATACTTTGCCAGCCAGAAAGAATTTCTGTCTACTCCCGTCTGCCAGTCTTGGTTGTATTTTTGTGAGCTGCAGTACAGACAGATTGTTTGTTTACTTCCTTCTCAGTGGTGGGTAAATGTCTGGAAAGTGTCCAGGGTATTCAACAGTTGCCTGAGCCAATTTAATGCCTACTCAGTGATCTGTGTGCAGTGTGATCTCTTCCATAACTTTACAATAACATAACATCAACAACAACAAAAAAAAACCCAGTTTAAGCGTCCAAGTTATTTAATCATTATGATGATGTATTATAATGGCTGTGTAGAATTCTGCACTTACGCTTACAGGGTTTTACGTTTCACCCATGACCCATTAGCTTAACCTTACTCTTCCACAGCTTTGCACATCTGAATGACAATACTGGTGGATTATGCTGTAATGTAGGCATGTGCATGCATGTCAGTAAAAAAAAAAAAAACTCGGTGCTCCTAGGCTCACTCAAACACAGGATTTACATGTGTATTATCACATGGATCCATTCCAAAATTCATTTTCTTTAATAAAATAAAGTCTGTCAGAGAAGATATATATCAAGCAGGAAAATCTTATATATAATTAAAACACTTGAGAGTGGTGATACTTCAGTGTAGAGCAGTCTCCTTAAATTTTATCGCATATTCTCTCCGTTATTAGGAGCCCGGTGTGATCATTCAAGGTCATTGTAAATGTATGTGCCAGGACAAAAGATGGCTTTGACATAAATAATGCATAATGTTAATGAAATGGTAATTCTTCAACTGTCAGGGTGCTTTCTCCTGCTTCCTCAGCTGGCGGTCCTCTCCCCTTCATCAGGTCCCTCCAGCATGCATCACTGTTCACTAAGGTGCACTGCACTCATCCATTACCCTCTGCAGGTGTTATCAAATGAGGCCCGATGTGAGTAACTCAATTGGCCTGTATGACATGCCTTTTACCTCCAACAAGCTCCCGCAGAGTGCAGCGCTCCCGTGTCCTACGCTGTTTGCTGCACAAAAACACACTCCCTCGGTCGGGTGTCTTGCATCAGTATGCAGTGAGCATGAGGCCCGCCAGTCATTGTCTTGGACCCAAATCTAATTTTACAGCACACGTACGAGTGAACAAGCTTAACAGGCCGGAGCACCGGGCTGAATAAACAACATGGAGGTGCTGCACGTGTGTGGCTGCGCTGAACCTCAGCTGTCAGGTGCCACTGAGGCACAACAAAAACACACACAATCGCAGCAATGCAGGCAGAATACAGACTTCAGCCACACCACAATCAAGCATGCATTGCGCAACATGATTGACTCCTCGGTAAAATAACCTCCTGAAAGCTTCTCCTGGCCTCTTTGCCCTCAGCTGTCGCCTCTTTGACCAATCAAGAGTCACTTTAGCCTTTTCATTTTAAGTACTAACACACACGCCACATCTATCTTCTTTGTAGATTTATTAGGGGGCATTTTTTTGGTTGCCCTTGTCTGTCTCATCTACATTTTTGTCATGTGTGAATGTGAGTGTGGGGTTTGCGTGTATATGCATATGTTCTCTGAGACCTACGGCCTTATGGCAGCCATTAGTGTTAGCTTGCTAATCCACTGGCTGGAGAGATAATTAGACATCACACATCTCACCAGGCCCTGCCGGCACACGCTGACAGCTGTCTCTCTTCTTCTACCTCCTCTTTGCCCTCTCTCTGATATGTTCGGCGGTTATGATAGGTCAGAGTGCCGACATGTGATTGCAAGACTGTGTTGCTGTGCAAAAGAAATGTTACTTACGTGTTGTGATAAAATGAGCGCCTGTTCAATGTAATGGTGAAAAATCTATGAGCGGCTCTTGGCTCTGTTCTGTTTGGTTGGTGTGTGTGTGTGTGTGAGTCTTACATGTCTCAGATGCATGTTCAGTATGATGTAATGGGTAGCAATCAGATAGACAGACAAACAGACAGACAGACGGGGGGGGGCGTCCTTCAGAAGCACTGATGATCACATGTAAACCATCGTCACTGCAGGCCAGTGTCACACAGAGCCCATTTGTAATCTGCGCATTCTCACTGCCAAAGTATGAGCTAATATGTTGTATTATCTCTTTGAATGTAAACATACACATTGACCCCGGATGATGGTGGGCGTCAGAGGTCGTGCTGAAACATTCGGGCGGGTCATTTTCTTAAAATCTGCAATGCAAATCTGATTCAGCAGTGCTGAGACAAACTTGGTCTGACTTGTTGAATATGAGTGCATGTTTGTAAAACGACGGAGCTTCAGACACAAAATACCACAGCAGCTGTGCTGCAGGGGGAACTTAGCCTGTGTAATACGATATGGGCTCCAGTCTTTGGCACTGATCCTTCAATCGGTAGCAGAGGGCTCAGTGCTATCATTCAATCATGTTAAAGCATGACCTCTGACTTACAGCACACTGCAGGGGTCGTCCAGGCAGTTGGACCTGATAGAAGGAAAAGCCCAGAGAGAGCGAGACACTGTGTTATCTTTCATTTTCCCATTCTATTGGTTATTCAAACAGCATGCTAAATCTCAGTCAAATTCGGAGACCCATACTATAACACTTCTGTATTCTGCAGTGGTTGATTGATCCAAAAAGTTTTTGGGTTTTGTTTTTGCTCTATTTGAGCAAAGCAGAGTAACAGACGTCAGCAGAAAGCTGCTGATGATGACTGTACCAATGACAGTCAGAGGCAGATGGAGCTTCTGGTGGAATAAACACCTAAAGTAACACCAGATTCTGCCTTAATCTGAAACTGAGGAGAATATTTATTTCTTGAACTTTTGGGATTAAAAACAGGATTCATCTTCACTTCAACCTTTTTGATCCTGTGGTCAAACTCATGCAATCAACATGAGGTGAAAAATCAGTACACAAAGTACATTACATAAAAAAACAATCTCCTGTTCGGTCTCTGAGCAATAAATTGTTACAGAGATAAATGCAGAAGTCCCTTAAAATCACCAGGGATGCTCAACGCACACACACATTTATACATGCCAACTCAATACGCACTGCAGCAGCATAGTCTGCTCTGTCGGCTTTGGATTTTTTGGATTTTTCTTCATCCTTTTTGATTGTTTGACGAAGGACAGACCTCTAGATTGAAAAGTGCACATACATTGCATATAATTCATTTCTAATTAACTGTTGCAGCCCAAATTAAAGATTAAGACAAGTATATGAGAGTCTGTTTCGTGATTTAATCAATCAGCTTTTAGTATAAGTCAGTCAGATTATAGTTGCCTATTTTTGTAAAAAAGTGAAGCAGAATTTAAAATTGTATTTATTAAAGATTTACAGAGCCGCACATCTGCAATGCTGCAAAACATTTCTATTCATGTCCTATTCATGTCCTATATGTTTAACATGCAAGTTTGAGGCGTCTTGTGTGGAGAGCATCTGTAACACCGACTACAGATTGATTTACATTTGCTGTGTTTACACACCTGCTTGGATTTCAGACAACATACTGTAGCTCTTGATTACAATTCTGCTCAGCAGCTGATTCTTAGCTATCAAGCTTTAGTGGGTCTCACCTGCACTTGAATGCACCACATACGCAAACAGTTCAAAATAATCTACATTTTCAATCGCATTGCCACAATTATAATGTGATTAACAAAGAAACAAAATGTTCCTTCAACTCCAACTGATCTTGAGTGTTGCCACGGGCAAAAATTAATGTACATGAAATCATCTTTGTCTTCACACACTGTTTTTAATTGTCTTTATCAGCATGTTTTCTTGGTTTCTTGCTATAGTTTGAACAGGCATGAATTTAGGGATGCAAACTGACACTCAAAATATGGAAGAACAATAACTTTGGTGTCTTAGAGAGGCAAAAATCAATGTTAGTACTGATGTCAAGCTGTAAGAGTTAACATCTGTGAAGCCTTTTAAAGTCTGAGGAACAGGCTGCAATTTTACGACCCAGGATGGAGTGATGACATGAAAAGAGTTACATTCAGTAAAATGATATAGAAGTTTTATTTTTAGTATTTTTGTTTGAGTTAAAATGCAGCCATGCGACACAGCACCATGGTTACCAGTACAGTTACCAGGCATTTGGCTGGCGGCTGGTGTTAATTTCATAGCATGATGTAATGAAGGCACAGGGATTAGATAACATTGTGTTAGGCCTTATTATGATTGAATGATGAAGTCCAGCACCACTGTGATAATGTTGCATGTCATATTATACGCCAGCGACGACAGACCGCGGAGAGCCATTACTGCTTCACTGCTGTGTTTTGGCCCACTTCTTCATACCTCTGAAGGGTTTTCTATCAGCTCCGCACAGCTCCTCCCACCTGTTCTCTTCCAAACACTGATCCAAACCATCCATTGTCATTTTGTTTCCATTGATTTCCCTCTGTGCTGACTTCACACAACAAGCACAGGGACAGAGAAGTGTGAAGCGGGATAACGCTGCGTTGGGTAGGGAACATGACCTATTTACCCACCCACTCCTAAGAGTTGAGTCATGTCTCCAGTCGTGTCATTTTCAGCTTAGTCAATCTGTTCCACCTAACACGTCAGCCTTTCAAGTATATTGGAATAATCCGTGCCAATCCGAACCATGCAATCCCACTGGCATGTTTTATGTTTAACACACATTCTTAAAAAATTTTGTAAACATACTTACATAATGATTTTAACTTTACATTTTTTTTTGCCAGAGATGCAGAAACCTAAACATGAACCTTCATCATCTTCTGTATGCAGAAGTGTTCTCCTTCATGAAAGGAGGTGTATAAGTGGCAGGGGAAATCCAGAGTGTGTGTGTGTGTGGCAGGACTAAAATGAGCTTCATTAATGTTCACACCCATTTCGCTGCACTGCACATTGGACCTCGCAGCATGCTGTTCGCAGTTCCTCCTGAGACCAGGCGAGGAATGTGATGGGGTTATTCTGAGGACAGAGTGTGTGGCAAATACCTGGATGAAAGAGATGACAAACACCCAGACAGGTGTTAGCGCTGTAAAAGTAGGCTAGCGTGAAGCTTAAGCTGCACATCTATTTCTGACGTGTTTCTATTGTATATCTTTAACTGTGAACCATATGATTGACACATTGTCAGGATATGTTTAGCACAAAAACGTCATCTATTTCATTATGGTAGTAACCTTATGTGTTTATAATGAGGATGATAGTGATGCTAAACTTCTGACCTTTGCTAATATCTGCAGGTTTCTTATTGGCTTGCAGGAAGCTATTAACATG
>JAUZTA010000031.1:15347665-15359100 GCA_034780835.1 Ctenochaetus striatus
TTTCTCCTCTTTGCCACCTCCCCGCCCCCCCCCCCCTCGCCACATACGCCCCTTTCTCTTGTTATGTGATATGAATTGTCTTATATGGACGTTTTCGTTTTGTGTGCACACTGGCTGGGTTTTGTGTCTCACTAGTTAGACTGGGTGTCCTCTCCCTCCCCCCTCGCTGCTCGCTCTCCAGGTTGTCGGTGGATGGGATGCTCTCAGCAGCACAGCTGACTCTGTTCTTTGCGCTCAGCTCGGATACCGCATCCGGAATGAGGCGCCTCCTGCCTGCCCCTTGCATTGCTTTGCCTTAACAAAAGACAGGGGGAAAAAAAACAAATGGGATCATTGTAGAGGTTCGTTCACAACCTCTGCGTTGCCTCTCTAAAAAAAAAAAAAAACTCTCGCATCAGCAGCTTCAGAAAGGGGATCAGGAAAGCAGATAAAGAGCATTGCAAACACTCTCCCGGCGTCTGCAAACAGGTGTTTCCATCCTTCCGCTGCGCAGTGAGCTTCATTCACGACCGTCTGCCAGCCCGAGCGCAATGTGCGCGGCCATGTAGTTTAGTGGGATGATGCGAAAACCGTTTCCAGAGACTGGGTTTGTTGTGATGCCGAGAACATGATACGGTTGGAGGAACATGCAACGTGCTGTGGTGAAAGTCTTTGTGCAGCTTCACGGTGGAACGTGTGCTTTTGGTTTTTTATTAACTTTCACTTTTTTCTCGGAGATACAATGGACAGTTCCCGAATAACGCCCTAATTCACGAAAAAAAAGAACCCAAAGATGATTAACATGGACATTATCTAACTGGCTCTACCGCACTGCTGGGACTATTTCATTGTCCACTCTTCATTGTCCACTTGGCAAAATTGTTATTTAACGATTCGTTGTAGTTGATCCAGTCTGTCACCGCTGCGCCTGGACGGTTTCTGTCGGAATCCAGGTCTCTGGATTCAAAGGTGGTGATTATTTTCACGCTTCTCCGGAAGTTTTCTTCCAGAGTGCTGCCAAACTGGCCATGGCTGCAGCGATTGCCAGCTCCCTCATTAGGCAGAAAAGGCAGGCGAGGGAGCGGGAGAAGACTAATGCCTGCCGCTGCGTTAGCAGCCCCAGTAAAACCAAAGGAAGCTGTGAAAAACCCAGTCGACTTAATGTTTTCTCTCGGGTCAAACTCTTTGGCTCGAAGAAGAGGCGAAGGAGACGACCAGGTCTGTTGTGCACTGACATCACTATCATCCTCATCATTACTTACTCTTCATCTCATGCAGGCTGCCATTACATTTTAAATATATAACTGTGTAGCTTCTGCTCTTTTTTTTCTAATTGTATGACTCAAACAATTAATGACTCCTGCCAAAGTCGGTGGGAGAAGCAGAGGGCTCCCTTATGAAGTTGGTCCACAGAGAGGCCACCTTTGACTTCACAGGCTGCTCTAAGGGAAATATTAAACTGATGCTTCATCCCTCACAGTCCACTTATTCCGTTCACAGAGGACAAGATTTACAAACGGGCTCATTAAGTCAATTTTGGAAATCACCAAAGACTTCAGTCATTTGCAATCATCAAGAGGCTTTTTAAAAAAGAGAAAAATTCAGTTCATCAATTGTCATTTCTGTGCTGTCAGTCTCTAAAATGTATAAATACAATTCAATAATTATTATTACTAATATTATGGTAGTAGGCCTAGCTGTAGGGAGACTATTTAAGACATAGTTTGATCTTGTCTCATTTATGATAGCAACGGTAATTGACTCAGATTTTAAAAAAAGCAGGTCCCTTCTTTTATTCAGATTATTAAACAGGCCTTACAATGAGCTCAAAAAATGTTATTTCCTTGTGTCAGCAAGTTTTTTTCATTGCTGAGAAAAACACACTTGGTAGATGAGAGTAAATAAGTGGTGCCTGTCAGAGCTCAGTCTATACTTATACACTTACATGAAGCATTTAAGTGTAAGTGCTGCTGTATGTCTGGAGGTGTGAGCTGAGGTCCTGGTCTCTTAAAACACTTTTACTATTGCAGTGAAACAAGTGAGTCTCTGCAGTCTAAAGCATTCATGGTTTAACAAATCTGATCTGACTGGATCATTTTCAGGCCCAAAGCTCACCTTTGGTCAGTTTTCTCTTTTTCTTAATGTGTGTGGACGTGACTAATTTGCACAGCCGTACAAGATTCAGCTCTGTTTCTCCCAACCTTCATTTATTGCAAAGCAGTTTTTTGATTTTCTATATTATGCATATGAAGATTATGGTGCATGTTTATGCAACATCTATCCTACAGTTCTTGCACCTCTCTTAGTTCCAATTTCCATTTTTTTATTCCATGGAGGAAGCACTAAGCGCCAAGACGAAGGCGTTGTCTGTGTGTGACTTGCACACGATGCTTCACAAAACACAATGAATTGTCATCTTTGGAAATACAGAGTGGAATGTGTGTGTGGTTTGGTGGATTGTTTGCTTATGTATTAATTACACAGTCAAGTTCACCTTTACAGCACGTTATGACATGTATTCCTTTTTTTAAATGTATGTCTGTGTGTGAAAATCATTGTTAAATCCAATGCCTGCTTCCAGTTTACTATTAGTTTCATAACTTCATAGCAAAGTGCACAAAGCTTTGTAACAAAATCGTGGCAGTACTTGCTGTGTACAGACTGAATAGACCTTCTGCAGTGAAAGTAATCTTAGTAAGGGTAGAGATGGCAGTATTGAAAGGAAAGTGAGATGAAAGGATAGATGAAAGGTGTGGTAAACCACAGTAAAGGACACTCCACCAGGGACAGTAACCAGGGAATGGAGAGCACTTAGCTCTTATCAGACATAACACTGATGGAGCACAGACAGGCTGCACAGCCACTTCAAAAGTAAACGCTCTGCCCCTTCCAACTTTTGTCCTCTGGATTTATTGACTTGTTCAGATATGAAGCTTTTGCCCATTTCATTAGCAAAATTTGTTGTTGTCTGATTTAATTTCTTAATATTTAATCGTGACTAAGATATTTTTAGAAACACAACTCCTTCTTCGCTGTGTAAAAATGATGTTAAAATACGGAACACTATATTTAACACAAATGCTATAATTTGCACATAAATTTCAATATACTTTTAAATTTAATTTACTCCATCTAGTATGATGTAATAAATATCATGCTTAATTGAAATCGGGATTTTAATATAGATGCTTTTTAATTACACATATCATTAAATGTTTAAAAACACACATTAAAACAGTTCTGATTTTCTGGGAAGGAATGCAGGTTTTTTAATGTATTTTCTGACTTTTTACTTCTACTGGAAAGTTCATATGCAGTAGAAAGTGAAGGGAAGCAACGACAGAGAACTACAGGGTGACATGCGAGAAATGTCCTCAGCCGTCTTAGACCACTGAGCCAACACAAGGTCCCCGAAGCCATTTTTAGATTTGATTCTATTTGCTGTCGTCCCTCTGTGGTATTATTTCTCTGTTGTCAAGCTACAGGGGCTGCCTTTGTAATGTCCACTGTTTCAGTGTAGAGAAAAAACAGTTAGTCAATTTTCATGGGTTGTGAACACAGAAACAAAACTGTAGCTGATACCTTTTTGCCATCTAAATACCATTTGATAAGTTTTTGGATCTGATATATGTTTACATTTCTTGTAAAGTTGCTACAAAATCAGTTGGAGGCTTCTTATAAGATAAAGTCGAGCCCAAAGCCTCCACTAATTGTCTCGTTTCATGAAGTGGCAACCATCGTGACTGAGCAGCCAAGCCAATTTGAAAATATTTTAAGTTTAAGCTCCTCTCATGGCTCCCAGATTATGACTCCAAAACTATCACAGGTGTATCACATATCACATAACTATCATATAAAAACATTTCTAATTCTTTCATCCAGTTTATGTGATTGACTGTTCTCTCAGCCAATCACACTCCTTACTGCCCCACCTTGGCTCCGTTCAGCCTCACTCCCATTTGACTAAATTGGATTTTGTGGCTCCAGTAGCCTCCAAAATGGCGGTGAGCAGTAAACTGAAACTGAAGCTTCAAAATGTCCCTTTAGAAGCCTACGAGTGACATCACGTTGCTGTTTTCATGTTTTTCCACAGTCTTTGGTTTCATTCTCCTGTCTCTCTGTCTCTGTGCCCCCCCTCTGCCTCCACAGAGCCCCAGCTGAAGGGGATTGTGACAAAGCTCTACAGTCGACAAGGTTTCCACCTGCAGCTGCAGGCCGATGGCACCATCGATGGAACGAAGGAGGAGGACAATGGTTACAGTAAGTTTCACTCTGATATTTTGCTCCCCTCGTCTATCATACATCCACGGCTGTGCTGAACCTGCTGGACAGAGGAACCTTATACTTGCTATTGTCAATTCCATGTGCTACAGCGAGGACTAAATTAGATTTATACCATCTAAAAGCGTATCAATCTAAACAAAACTCATGCGTCTGGATGAATATGAAGAAAATGGATTTGCCTTTTTTAGGGGCTGAACTACTGAATATCACCAGCATCTGTGCTCGTTGTTATTTTAACTCACTGATGAACAGCACTGGATCATATTACAGAGAAAAACACTGAAATCTTCTTTGCATGTGAGTGTGGCTGTAACAGCAACCGAGTTGAACTAATCGAAGTCTTCCTATGGCAGCCTGAGCACAGATGGTGATTGGCTTTTTACTCTCCTACACACAGCCTCTGTGGTGAAAAAGAAGCCAGTTTTGCCTTATACTATGTATTGATGCATCTCTATCATTGCCATTACACCCACCAGCTCTTTGTTTTCCAATAGACAGATTAAAGAGGAGATCAATGGAAGACTAACAGCACAGCCACTTGTCTGGCAAAAACAGAGCAGAAATAGACCACCTTATAATTAGACAATGCAGTGAACACTACATGCTTTTAAAAATTAGAACAGTACAGCAATTAGTGACCTGTGTGAAATCCACCTTGCTCCCGCACTAAAACAGTACTGTTGAGACAAAGTTTTGCATGGCACACTGAAACTGCTTTGCTAGTTGCTGTTTAATCATAGACACAAAGGCTCTGAATCAATACCTCTGTAGGACTGAACACAGTGAAAAGAAGTCTTTACTGCAGTTTTTTTCTATAATGCAGTCACAATATAAGTCAAATTGTAGTATCATTTTGGCCTTTAATTTTTTTATTGGAAAAAAAGATGTTTTATGCTTGATTTTTGCTAGAGTCGATACCAAACAAGCATGTTCTCTGAAGTCTAGAGAGGATGATTTTAGGGCCAGGGCATCTGTGTAGAGCCACAATGCTTCATTTATGAGTGTGTTTTGATACATTTCGCATTATTAAAAAGACTGCAGATGTGATGTGGATATTGCACTTGGCCATACTGCAGATCACACAATATTTTGTTTAAACTGCACTTGTGTATCTGATTCTCACACATACAGAACATAGCAGCTCTGTGCAAGTGGGATGTTGTGTAAGCAGTACTCCTTGAAATGTGTGTGCGTGTGTGTGTTTGTGGGTGTGCGTGTGTGTGTGTGGGGAATCTGTTTCCTAAATAAAATGAAAGCAAAGTTAAAAACTACAAACTACATGCAAGAGGAAATCCAAAGCTAATGAAGTAACAGCATCTTCTATTAACACACACACACACACACACACACACACACACACACACACAATATTATACTTTACCTCACACACTGACCACCCCACCCATCAAGTCTGCGCACACACACACTTCTCTGTTGACTTAACTGGCCCGCATTGGCACAAAAATAGTTTTTGAAGAGAAAATTAAAGAGTGCTGCTGAATAGGAAAAAGGAGAAAGAGTGAAGCTCTTTGCACTGCTCCAAAAATAGCGTTGTTAGGCGCTTGGTGCGCTTGTCTCCATGGTGACGGAGAGCGCAGTCCTCTTGGAGCTACTGGTGTCTTGTGATGGTGGGAGAGGACCTACTCAAATGTGCGCACACACACACACGCACACACACGCATATACAAGAACTCACAAATATAAGAGTTTGATCTTTGCTTCTGCTGCTTGCTGAGGAGATGAACTTGGCTGTTTGACTTTGGAAATGAAGAAGTTTGATATTTCTGTGACATTTTCATTAAGAAGGCAAACTATTTCAGAAAAATAACAAACCTAAGTCTCATTAATCCCTCTGATTTCTGTACTATTTTTATACTATATCAGCCATCTTTCTGTGTTGCACCACAAGTGAGAAAACCTACTGGGTATCTAGAGAAAAACAGACAGCACAGTAAAGCAACTCTAAATCTTTTTCCTTGATATAACGAGGGTAATGTTTCAACTTAAAATACCATCTATGCTCATTCGTGTCCTCGATGTGTTTCTTTCAACCCTTGTCTTTGTTATCAAAACACTAGAATGTTAAAATTTGTCCATTTTTCTTATTCATTGAGAAACTGTGGATCCAAATATTAAGTCAAGTAACAAGAATGTCTCCTGACTTGTAGATATTTACCAATTCAAGTGATGTAAAATGGTAAAAAAGAGAGTGTAACCCTGAAACTTGAACAAAAAACTGCTCAGGTCTTTCCCCAGTGAGCACATTTCTGTTCTTACTTAAGGTGAAGTTGCCATGTATCTCATAAATGAACAGCTAACGTCCGCTTTCAGCCTCCTCAGCATACAACGGTCTAAAGTCAGTGCCATTCTGCGTGCATCAGCAGTGTCCTCACAAATGCAATCAATTCAAAGGTGTAATTGAATGCAACAGTCTCAAATTGTACACCTAAACACAGCTACACACAGCTAAAACACCTAACTTTCATAGCTCCTGATGCTGTGTTGTGTTTTGTCGGCCTGCTGTGCCCAGAATGAGTAACAAGAAGGATAAATGTTTAAAATATTACGAGTGATTGCTGAGAACCTTCAGGTTTTATAATCACACTGAACCGACCACGACTCTGAGGCTGTCAGAGGGTAAAACTCAGACACGAAGACAGCCTGAAAGCAATCGTGAAAGATGTCCCTCAGGCATCCTCACCCTTCTTATTCCATGTGCCTCTCCTGCACTGGAAAGGTCTTTGAGTGGGTGGTGGCCCTGTCAACCTCTTCAGTGTGCTCAGGTGTTTCTAGGAGCCACAAAGTAATTGAGTTTCCCCTCTTGAAAATCTCCATCAGTACACAGGCTGGTAATCCTTCTGAAATGAAGTGTGCTGCAGATGTGTATGTGTGCATGAATGGTGGGAGTACAAAGGGATAAAACTCGGTAAGCAACACAGAGCGCAAAAAAGATGCAATTATAAAGAAAAGAAGCGCTCGTGTAGCAAGATGTTTCAGGAGAAAGAAGGAATCATTTCAATAAATCTAAAACTGTGCTACATACATGTAAAGCAACAGAGTATGTATTTGCATAGGTCCTAATGTGTTTTTGTGCTTTTGTTTGACATTTAAGTGAGGAAAGATGGTTGTGCAGAAAGTTTGCTGGCCATCTGTAACCTGTAGATACCAGTTTCTGGCTAGAAAAGTGTTGTTGAGCCTCCGCAGGATCGCAGAATGTTCCAAACAGACACTTGTTACAATGAAAAAAAAAAAAACTCAACAAGAGAATTACACGTTTTTTTTCTTTGCTATTCTTCTCTGAAAGAAAAATAATTGAATGGGTAAAATTTATGCTCAGGGATGAGGAGTATTTAGGTTTTACGCATTTACAAATTTTATATTTTTATATTTTTTCTGTCTTTGTTGGACAGAATCAATATCAACACAAATTTGGCGAGATCTACATTCGGCCTAATAATTGCACAAACCTACTGTACATCACACATATAAAACACAGTTAATACTGAGGTAAAAATAGAAATATATCTCTGTGGTTCAGATATACTTTTACAGGCAGCATCTGCTGTATTGTACCGCTGCCAAAGCACCCATCACTAAAGATACACCAATTTGTCATCTTGAGAGCTTAAAGATAGAGATGGTCTCTCTTCTTTTCATAGGGAACCCTCTTTTGATTGCTTTACCATTACAGGCTGTTGCCAAAAATGCATTTGAAAAGTGCTTGTAATTTTAGTGTAACTAACTCAGCCATTCTGTATCTGAAAATATAACTGAGAATTTGAAAGGACTCTCAAAAATGCAAACTCCACAATTAAGCTTCTAAATTATGATCAAAAAATAAAAACAAAAAAAACATTAAAATTACAAACTTAGCATAAAAAACTCCTGTTACTGACTATTAAACTACAGAGTAGATTTAAGCAATTTATGTTTGTCACAGCTGCTTTAAACCACAGCATCATACAAAGTATCGCTCATTCAACAGACAGACTCATGGGATACTGACATGTGTTTGTTGGTGTTGCTGATGTTACTCTCACTCCGACCATTACATTATTTCAAACATGTTAGAGAGGACATGAGTACTGACAAGAGTGTGTGTTAATGTGGCGTTTGAAGAAACAAAATACAAAAGGAAGACAGAGACCAAGAGAGAAGGAAAGCTGGAAATGGAGATGCAGAGAGAAAGGGAAGACAGAAATCCACTGAACAGTTCTGGGACTTAAATGCCTTTCCACTGAACTAAGAATATGCTGGCAATGCCTGTTTACTCTACCAAGTAAATGCATTATGCATTTCTATAGCTGTTGTTTACAATGAATGCCCAGAGCGAAGGAGGTTTGCAGTTTTAAAGCAATGAGGGCAGAAGAAATAGCCCAGAAAAAAGCTTCTATAGTGCACTCAAAGGAGTCTGCAGATCGGAGTCTACTAAGTGGTTGACAAGAGGACCTATAGTAAGGGTTTCCTCTGACTCACAGCTTACCTGACGTGAGAATGAAGTTTAATTTCTCCTCCTACATGTGTCAACTTCAGATGAATGTAATGATCCTACTCGTCTTTTTTTTTTTTTTTTACTGTATTTGCTAAAAATCAAAAAGGTAAAACTAAAATCCACAGCAGTGCAGATCTCATCACTGTTTGGGAGGATGTCCAACAATAGTCAGAACAAAAGGCGAGAAGTGTCTTTTTTTGGAATTGAAGCACGACTACAGACTTTCAGGTGGATGTTCATGTGCTTTCCTTTATTCAGCCCATGAGTTTCCTGCCAGTATCTTATGAAACACATGCAGACACACTCGTATACTGTGCAAGCCCACATTAATTAGGTAGAATTGTACCTCGCTGACCAGCTGGGCAGCCGCTGGCTTGTTTTTTTTATATTTGATGTCTTTCCATCACAAAGAATTTTACATATTATGTTTGCAATATTTAGTCTTAACTTTCACACGGCCTGACATTTCAGTTCAAGAGTGTGAATGCACAATATTGTGAGCTGCTTTCTCTGCTTCTGCCTTGTTTCTGATTTTGTTCATTTGCTTTATGAAATACCCTCGAGAGAGAGTGGCTGAGTCCCTGAGCTTATGCTGTATCTCTATTTGTGGTTTGGTTTTGACAGCTTATTCTTCCATCCAGACAGAGATGGGGTACGCTAATAAGAACCACTTTAACCATTTAATGGTTAATGTTACATACCTACCTTGGCTTGCTTTACATTTTTATTTCTTTTAGTAACATCTGTTCATGTTTTGTGACAGTGGGTAGGTCTAATGTGCATGTTCATTTAATCATTGATCTATTTTACCACAACCTGCACTGCTCTGAATCCTGTTGAATAATTTTTTAAATGCTACACATTTAAAGTATGAAATGTAGTCATAGGAATTTAAGGTAGCTGCATAATATACACTATGTTTTTCATTGTTTTTTAAATATGCAACATGTATAAATTGAAGATGAAAGTCTGCACTGTGTTTAACTTTTGTTTTTTTGCTGTTTTCATCCTTTTCCAGCCATGTTCAACCTTATTCCAGTGGGGCTGCGAGTGGTGGCCATCCAGGGGGTGCAGACCAAACTCTATCTGGCAATGAACAGTGAGGGCTTCCTGTACACATCAGTAAGTGTCTCACTTAATGTTTGCATGTTTGTGTGGATGAGTGTCTCTGTCTTAGCGGCCAGGAGGTGAAGCTTAGCCTCGTCCAGTTCACTTACTAATTCAGTAAGCATCACTTTGAAAGGTGGCAGACAGACACAGGCTGGCACAGCGATCTCTAAATATGCAACCAGATCAAAATCAGAGTGCTCCAAAAATCACTGTTTAATTGCTATTTTTCCACACTTTATCCTGAATTTTTTAAAGGTTCGTCAGTATATTTGATCCTATTTTTTTTTTAATAAACACCCAGAAATTGTCAACACACTTCTTGCTTTGACTGTCATGCTTTACAAAGAGAACATTTTGCCTCACAGACCATGAATCAAAGAAAAAAAGAGAACAAAAGTACTGTTTCAAAAAGACAAACAGAATTACTTAAAATCTTGGGACTAAACACAGTTTAGTATAAATCATTAGGTATAAATATAAACTATAAATTTATGTGAAAGAAGAGCATAAACATCTCATTGTTGCTAGTTCACAGGCCAGCTTTAGTGTTGTTAGAAGCATCGGCTAAAAGTCAGTTCGATGTCTGCCTGGTAAACATGAGCGAACTCAGCAACAGCACCTAAGGTTCAAACCACCAAAAAATGTAGACTGTAAAACCAGTCAATGGTTAAAACAGCCCTGCAACAAGTCACACCAACACAAAACAGCTTGCCCATTAATAACCATTAGGTAACGTTAGGCAGTAAAGGTCCAGAGAGCCACCTCCGCCCAGTTCGCACTGCGCTGAGCACCATTTGTTTATTTTGCTTCAAGTTTTAAAGTGTGCTTTAGCAGATGATTCGTCCTTATCATTAAATTATTTGTGGGAATGAGTAACAAACTCTCACCATACCCCGTGCCACCAGGACACATCATCATGAGTCTGATGAAAGAGCAGCATCATCTTCTGATATAATTCAGTGTCAATAAAAAGTTCAAGGATTATGTAAGCAGGTGGAACGGTGACATATCCCATCATGGCAGCTGGCTCTTCATCTTTGATTAAATGTGCAAAGTCATGAATTATTCAGTTGCAGGCCGAACAACGTCCCTGTTTGTCTTCCTTCCAAATGCCACCATCCTATTGTGTGGCAGGTGTCAATGAGAAGAGTGACAGCCTGGTTGGATGTTCACCCAGAGGGCGTGCAGACACACACATTGGCTGTGAAGGGGCAGTCCTCATAGTTAAATTAGTAAAGATTGTGCTGTATGGTTAAGGTCTCAGCAGGCGGACACGGAGGTGATTGATAGAGAGAAGCCTAAGAACACCTAATGATCTTGTAGCTTTTTATTCTGCAGCTGTCACTGACAAATTATGTAATAATTACACACTTAGGCAGTAATGTGATGAAGGAAGAAGGAAAGCTGGCCTCTCCCCAAATTTCACTCTGCCACACACACACAGACACAAACACAAACACACACACTCACAGTATAAAGTATAAAAACAGTCATTAATCCATCTGCTCAGTTTCCTTTAAATCTTTGCTTGTTTTCTTGGTTTCTGAAGGTTTCATGTTAATTTTTCAGC
>JAUZTA010000031.1:15384243-15395808 GCA_034780835.1 Ctenochaetus striatus
TCTGAGAAAAGTGTATAAAGTGTGTGGTGAGGGGTTTTACAGCCTTAAAACATATTTAATAATTGTAAAAAATAAAGTTGACTACTTTGCGGATTTCACCTATTGCGGGTTAATTTTGGAACGTAACCCCCGCGATAAACGAGGGATCACTGTATTTTCTTTTGGTTATTTAAGTGTTCTGAGAGACCAGCATTGCTTAACCACGTTGCTAGCTTTGCTAAGGAAACATCAGCAGTTTGGCCTCATAGTCATCACTTCCTTTAAATCAAATGCAGAGTGAAAACAATGAGAAACACATCATCATCTGAATACCCATCCAAACGCTTTCTGACTGCAGTAAATGTGTCTGTCTTAATCCACCGCGGCTGCACATACAGTAGCTTTAGACAGATCAGTATAGGTGCAAATAATTACACTTTATTGGAAATGAAAGCTCGTCTTTAGAGTGAAAAGCTGTGGGCAGGTTGACCATACCTGAAGATTTACTGCTGCACTCTCTTCTCAATAAGGTATCACTTATTATGAGAGGAAATTAAGTTGCTGATGTTTGTGTTTGACACACTGTGGACATCCAGGCGCCTCTGTTCACACAGGAAATCAACATCATAGAAGCTTTAGCTGCAGCATAATGCTGTATTTTCTGCATGCCAGATAACAGAGTCTAACAAATTACACAAACGCTGTTGTTAAATCCATTATTAAAGGCCTTTTGTCTGGCTTGAGCAACTTCTGCCATATCCGGTAATGACACATTAATTTGCACACCTGTCATATGCCACAGGTCTGCTGTGCATCTGGACCTGCTGGACGTTTTATCTGGACTCATCGTATATGCGCTGACAGCTCTGAGCCACCATGTCAAAGATTACATAAACACACAGTGAGTAATTAGACTGAATGTAGAAAAATAATTAGTTGATGCAGCATCATGAAAGCATGAGGGAGCTTTGACCAACCAACCAATGATCTCATATCCCCATCACAGCCAGGAGAGACAGATTAACATTATTATAATCCAGACAAAGAGAACAAGCCATTACTTTAATGAGTAATCCCCAGTTAATAACATGGAAGAGCGGCTTTGGATGTGAATCACGGATAATGTAAGGAGGCTCTGTTTTCTTCGTTGTGTGGGGCAGCTGCCCTCGTTTTAGATTTTACTATGTGTTAGTGCCAAAAAAGATCTTAGTGGGCTTGGGGTTTAAAAAAAGCCACCAGCTGTAGTTGTATTGTTTAATTTAATATATTGTTACAGCCACACAAGATGCAGTCAGGATATTTTATAGGTGTTTGGTTGAGATTGAAATAAAGGCTGAATTTAAATATTGTAGTGCAGTTGAATGAAAAGTTGTGGGGAAAAAAACAAAAAAGGTGTTTTAAACCTTATCTTGGAGCAAATTCACCAAACTTCTAAAGTAGTTTTGTCATATTCGACCAGTGATTCTACACCTGCAGTTTTATGACCCTTCCCAATTGATTTATTCACTAACATATCATTTACTGAACCTTTTACAACACAAAGCTTCACATCCCAAAATTATGACTGTTGTACTCAGACTGCTCACTAAATTGATATCATAGATGATGGAATGATGACTCCACTTGTATGATCAATTTATTTGTTAGAAATTAAGAATTTTATAATTTTGAAAAGTGTGTAGGTGCAATTGTCTGGAGCCACAAACATTCTTCTATACCATTCCAGACCTGGAAATTACTAAAATCAAATTCCAAACTTTTCTGTGCTGCAAACGACCCATGTTAATACAAACTTTGTTGTGTTTCAGCATCATAAAACAACAGAGGGAAGGCCACTTGGAGGTACTCCACCCACAGGGATCCTCCACCGACAAAGGTTTGATGCTGAAGCGTGACAGGTTTTCATTTAGGTCTTATATGACTATGTCATCATAATAATAGCATTGTTATTGTTTTAAAGAACATGTCTTGCATTTGTCTCTTGATTTTTGTAACCTAATATCAGCAAACAAAAAACTTCCCACTATCACACATAATCAATATGTAATCAGTAAATGCCATGAGTTGTTTATTAACAAACTTAATTTGAACAAATTACAATATTTCCTTGTGGCTGTGCTGCATTCTGTTCTGTCGAGTTTAAAGTCTGGGGAGAGTTTGTATCTCTGGTTCATTAATGATGCATTTCTCCCTGAAGGATTATTAAATGTCAGTGGGAAATGTTATCTGGCAAGAAGTTCTTCCTCTTTGAATCCGAGGGACTGACACCAAAGCTTGATGTTTACTGTCAGAGATGTTGGATTAAATTTTTGGAGCAGCCAGCTAACGTTGTAGCTCCCCTGAAATGTCCCGGTGTGATATCATGTTATTTGTGACAGCCTGGTTTTCCATGGACGTGTAAGGTGCGGCGCTTTCATCAGGGAGCCTATTTTCTGGGACAATTTTCTGTAAATCTGCTGCATAGCACAGAGGTAATCATTTGAGATCAGCTGCTTTCTGTGCCTTTCAGTTCTGCTTTTTTCCGGTGAGATTGTGTTTTGCAAATTTAGTACTTCCTCCCATTTTATTTGGAAAAGACAAACATTTATTCATTTACAGAGTTTGGGACTGTGTGGCTTTGAATGTTGTGTAAGGAAATCAAATCAGTAATATGTCATCTACTTTGTTATGATGAGTTTAAATAGCAACCACTGTCTGAGCTCATACAATCATTCTTATCATTTATTAAAGACGAAAGGTGTAATTCTCATTTTCTGTGTAAAATGTGAGACCATGTCATTTACTATCGCACCTTTTAAGACATGAGAGAGGTTTGTTTCAGCCAGAAAACAAGGCATTTTTTTCATTAGAGATGCTCAAACAAACAGCATGGTGTGTTATGCAACTACAGTATATTTCAATACTGCTGTGTTTTTCTCACCACTTCTTTACCTGTTCCAACTGGATTTGCTTCAGTACTTTAAAGCTCAACTTATTCAAATCTCAGTCGTGCAAAGCCAAGTCGTTCCCCAAGGACTGCAGGAAACACTTGGTCCATTACTCATTTCCCTCATCTCCAGCACTGTGAATCATCTGTTCCCATTATCAGCCACTCAAACGGTGTATAAGATATCACGTTTCCACCACAAAGTGTAGAGTCTGAGCTCACTCATTTCTTGGCATCCTCGTTTTTTGTTTGCATCACATTCGATTCATCTGAAGTCCAAATGCATTTCAGTTACAGTAGCATCCACCCTCCATTCTGCCTGCCCCTGCTCTCATCGAAAATAACCACCCATTTTTCTCTTTGTGCTGCATGGTGCTCTCCCTCCCTCCCTCTCTCCCTCTTTTCTCTCTGTCTCCCTCCTCCCTTCTCCCCACTGCTCATTTCCATGTGCAGGAGGGAATCCCAACTCTTGCCTCACTGCAGTGGATGAGGTCAGGCATTACATAACAGGGAGTGAGTGAGCCAGACAACAAGCACTCACCTCTGTTAGCATGCAGTCGAGCAATAAGGCAGGAAGTGAAAGGCAGGCAGGCGGGGAGGAAAGGGCCACATCCAATATTCATGAAGCCTCTGCAGTGTTAATTCTTCCCCTGCCCTGTTACAGTACAGCAGACAGCACTTGGTAAACGGCTGTGTTGAAAACATTTCGCCTCCCGATCGTCCAATCCTGCATCGTTCGCTCCCGCATCCCTCCCACAAATAAGGTGAAACAGCACCGCTTGCTTGCTGGGATACAAGGAACATGAGAGCCTGAGGGAACATGATGAGAACTCACATCGCTGCCCGTCCAAACAGACAATATGTGTAGAAGTGGGCCGACAGATGTGAACGTGGATGCCTTCAGAATAAAAATATAAATAAATAAAAACACATAATGAAGCGTGTGTCATAATGTTTTGATCTTATATTGAATATGCATCACTGGTAAACAGCAAGAGAAGAACAGAATGTGTAAAAGACGCAGTCGATGATGTCTGTCTCTGTCACAACAACGAGAGCAGCTTTAATTTCCTGCTGGATTGACTGCCACGAGTCCAGGTCCGGGAATCAGTCAATACTCCCGTCCTTATTGTATCGGAAGGAATCGCGTGAATAACTGATGTGACAGCGGAAAGAAATTTGCTCAGCTGAGGAAACATGACAGTTTGGGGAGATTATTTCCTCTTCCTTTTACAAGTAACACCGCGACACAAATAAATGAACTTAACATTAGGTATTGGAAAGATGAGGGTAGTGAGTGAAAAGGAGATAAAGAAATTTAAGACATATATGAGCCCAGGAGAACACAAGAGGATGGAAGAGGTCACAGATTATGAAATAAACATAACAGACAAATAGGACAAAATATCAAGCTGAGGGAAGAGAAGCTCTCCATCAGATCGCAGGTCGACACGGCTTACAGCTGGTTACTAGTGTGTCAAGGTTAAAAAAAATCTATCAGTGCCATCTCATTCTTTGTACTGGTTTTGTGTTCATTCAAATGCTGAAAATTTACTGATCACCAACCACTTTACATACATTTCAAGGAGAGAATATAATTATTTTAATTAAATGACAAGACAAGTATTATTTAATCAAGGCAGTTGTTTTTATTTCACTTTTTATTAGATTTTTTTGTCCTAAAATTGCATAGAGCTCTGGTTTTTTAGAAGGTTGTTAAAAAAAAGCTGCAGCTATTTTTTTTAATCATTGTTTTGTTTGCTGTCGGCACACCATGTGGTGTTTTTGTGCTGCATTTAAAATGCTGGAAATAATGACAGTAAAAACTGTTATGGACATGCTTACCTTTTATAGACAATTTTGTTTTTTCAGTCCTGACTATAGTTGTAAAAACAGAGGGAAATTGTTTTAAATTTAAATGCAGAGGATTGATTGGATCAGCATGCAAAGAATTGCACCTCTCACAGTGTGCAACTTTATCCCTTTATTCAGTTGATTGTCATTAGCAACCAGCCTGGACCAGAGCAAACCCAGTCCAATATGGTCCGATCACTTGTGACGCCTGGATTATGAATATAATCAGCCAGAGAATAAAAATGTGTGTGTGTCTGTCTTTACACACTGAGCTGCGAGCTTCCTTTCAGATCTCTCACCCTCATCTCATCTCCATCTCTCGCTCTATTCTTTTATCACACAAATCCATCACCACACTGTCTCCCTTCCTCTTCCACACTATTACAACTCCCTTTCTCAGTTTCAATGTCTCTCTGTTCTTCTTTCTCCTGGTCTTATCTCCTGCACACAATCGCTCTCTCTCTCTTCTTTGAGCAGAAGCTTTCTTCTGCTTTATGTTGAATATCATATCTTTAGTCTCCATCTCTGAGAGATTTGGACTCGGTGCTTCACACACGTAGCGTGATATTGTGGAAAATGCTTTTATCTCTTGTCTCTCAGATGATTTTGTGTTGATTACAATTGTCAATAATAGGATTTGTGCTTAGGACAAATGATGCCTGTGCCTGGAGCTCTGTGGCTTAAATCTCCATTAACAGGTCATCAGCTGAGCTCAAATGAACCAGGAAGTCGATATCTGTCTAACTGTCTATCAGCTGTCAAAGCAGAGCTGGAACCAGAAGCCTACGGGTGCCTATAAACCTGTAAGGCTGTAAAGTATCAGTATTCAATGAAAGTTTCAAAAAAAAAGTCCTTGTATCACCTGTTTCACCATCATTAATGGGTTAGTAGAGATAATGATTTCAACTTAAATGGCTTCATCCTCACCACCAAACACTACTCTACAATTTATCTGACTAACACAGAAATGGCAGCGTGATAAAGTAGTTTTGGTCAGGATTTTTGTCCAAGACGTGGACGGAGAAGATGTGTTTGGTGGAATTTTCCGATTCGGTGTTAGCATAATGCCATCGAGTGTTTACATTGGGAAGCAGAGAGTTTAGCTTGTTTCACCAAGAGGCAGTGCTGTCTGCCAGCCTCACTGGGTGAGCTGGCAAGAAGAAGGCATCTCTGCCGCCCACTGTTAATCAGCAACACATATGTACGTTTGTGCACAAATTTTTGCAAATACAGGCCCACACAGAAATACAAGACTGCCCAGCATCGCCAGTGATATGACATTTAGCAAAGCCCTTTAAAGACACGAGTCTCCAGGAGCACACACACACAGCCACACACACACAGAGCCAATGCATTAAAAGTAAGTTCATCATTGACTCACACATGGCAGAAAAATTCTGCTGCAGTTTGTGCTGAGGGTGTAAACATTTTTAGCATATTGCAATTCTGGCTACACCCCAATCAGTGAAGTCACAGCATGTTTTGCTATTGGCAGCTGTTGGATATTTCAGATATTTCTGCTCTATGTGAGTGGGATTTTCTATGGGCTCGGTCCACTTCAGCGCTGCTGTGCCAAGCCAGGCCATGAGATGTGTTTGAACTGCTTCCTTGAAGCGGTGGATAGCCGCGCTGCTGTGGTCCCGCTTAGCACAGCCAACTAAAGCTACATATGAACTATTTATATCGCATGAATGTGCACCGAGAACGTCTGCACCTCACACGTACTTCAGAACAGGCATAACACAGGTTTTTTGTGCCAAATGTGGGTGAAATGAGGAGACGGAATCTGAGGTGAGAAACAGAATCTAAATATCAGAACATTGTTTCTTCAGGATTTTTTGCTAATTTTGTTATTTTTTAGTATTATTATTATTGATAGTTCTTTTTTGGTAATTACTTATGAGTTTTTAAATTCTTTTATTTACTTTTAAGACAGTTGTGTGTTCATGTTTTTTAGGTTTTATCCTTACAAAAAAAACATTGAACATTCACACAACTTAAGTCTTGAATTTAAAAAGACATTTTATACATCTGACCCCTGATAAAACTGAAACGGCTGAATGCAGTTCTTCTGGCTTGCTGTCATTTAAATCACAATATTTGGTCCATTTTGTGGTATTTATTTCTTCTCTTTCATGATTTTCTGTAGGCCTGATTGTAAAGAGGCATGTTGGTCTCCTGCAATAAAACACAGCATGTTTCGTGCCTATTCATTGTCACATGATTTACATTAGTAGGTGTCTCTGCTAATTGTAACGACTACATCCAGTCTGTTTTCCCTCCTTATTTCTTGCTTTTTCTCACCAATATTCATGAAAATATCAAGTTAAAAAATGTGCTGAGCAGATCGGCAGTATGTTCGGAGTGGGCGTCGGTGGTTGCATGTGTGCATACTGTATATCTGCCTACACAAATCTCTGCACAAGCCAAGTGAGAGATTTCTGTGGTGGGAAAAGATGAGTGTGTTTGTGTTTGTGTGTGTGAGACCACTGTGTTGTTGCTTTTGTAATTACCTATTGTAACTTACTGCATGCTAAGAGGGTTAATGCACTATAAACATACTGCCACAAGCCTCTGCAGTCAGTTAAAATGAATGATGATTAACCTGTCAAAGGAGATGCTCGAGTCGCTTTGCTCTTGTTTAAAATGCACCTTATTAAATGCATCGTAATGATGTTTGTGTCAGCAAATGCTAACTAGATAAGCAAGCCATTTGTATCGTGTATTTCTCAGTCATAACGTCTAATCACTCCTCTGTTCTGTCACATTAATAACGAACAATAATATCAATATCCATAACCTTTAAAGCCGTTGTTTGTAATTAGACCAGGAGGACATTAATTATAGCTTGTGAAAAGTGTTCAAACGCAGCTGCCAAATAGCATCAGCTGTCTCTCCATCACTGTTAGGCTACAGGTGCCGGACACTACATCAGAAAAAATTGCTGACCAATACAATACACACGATTACAAATGAGAACAGAGACACTTTACGATAACCCTCCATCACTCTGTCTCATCAGGCGCACAGGCATTTATACAACATTTGTTCAATCCATTCACACCTTTCACTGATCATAAAATGACTGGACCTGACAAATTCTTCTAAAATCAAGGACTTGTATGTAGCTTTATCATATTAACTATTTCCTGTCAATAGAAGATTTAATTTATTGCGTCCTTTTGAATTTCAGCAGGAGTATGTCAGAATCCTCATATTTTTTGAATGTGCTAAGAGGCCAGTCAGTCACCGTAGCTACTATACATATGTTGGCATACAGTGTAGAAAAATTCCTTTCATTTTAGAAGCATCAACTGACTGTATCAAAGCGTACATCACGTATCCACTTTGCATTGGCTCTGAGCATTTCCTGACATGTTTTTTATGTGTGCTTGTTTGGTGTTAATGCCCGTTGATGAGAGTCAGAAATGTGAAGGCTCTGATGAGGACTGAGGTGTCGGTCGGTCGGTCGACTGTGGAGTTAACTGCTGCTCTGTGTGCTGATAATCAAGCTCTCGACAGGCAGACGTGCAGAAGAAAGAGGCCATCGCTAAATGGAAGGGATCCTCTGTGTTTGTGTGTGCTCCGGGCTGAGAAAAGAGGATGACAGTTTGGGTCAAAGTTAATGTGTCTGTGTGTGTGAGCGGCTGGAGTTTATGCTTCTGCAGTGAGCTGGTGAGCAAGCGGCACACTGTGATATGTGGGTGTGAAATGTGGGTGCGCTTGGTCTGTGCGTGTTTATTCCCAGTGCCACATCGTATTGACACAGTGCATGCGTTTCATGTGAGTACAGCACGTAGTAAATTACTGGATTACATTTGTCTTTGCAACTTTGAAGGAGCAGATCTCTAAGAAGAGAGGAGTGAGGGAGTTCATAATTCATTTTAGGAAGAAAAGATCTTTTGTATTATTTATAAAAAAAAAAAAAAAAAGAAGAAGATGAAAAGATGGGAAGGAGAAAGAGGAGGGGGTCAGTCATTCTGGGCACCCCACAGACGGGAGCCAGTTGCCATGGTTTCAGAGTAGTTGTGGCTGGTGTTGCTGGGCCGATGGGAGGCAGGCAGCTGGTTGCCTAACAGCAGCAGATGGAGCAACGCAGGTTTCCAAGAACACACAGGCTCTGTCCCTCGCCTACATGTGTCAAATCATTCCCGTCATCATTTTCCTATTCACACACACACACACACACACACACACACACACACACACACACTCAGAAACCAGACTACTCCATGGGGAGTCATGACTGGGCTTTAGCAGGCTTTTAGCCTTTTATGTGGCAGCGTCTTCACCACCAGAATACACAGAACAAAGCACCATGACGTCAGCTGTCTTAAAGAAGAGACTCAGAACTCTGATGCTGGATGTTCAACATCAACATGAAAGACTGTGTCTGATCTCAAGCAGCCTAAATTTAATGAAAGCAAACAGAAAATGCAGACTCATACAAAAATAGATTAAAACTATCATAAACACAATCACTCATATCATTGAAAGGGAACTTTGAAGCCCTTTAAGAGTGAAGTTACAAATGATTTGCAGTATTTTAACATTTGGATGCTGCTTTTAAAATGCTCTGTCTCCATCTGACCATTTTACAGGATCATAAATCATCCGTATTATTCCTTGAGCTATGAAGTTTCCAAAAAAGAACACAAACTTAAAAACCCTCAAAGTATTTTGAAACTACACTAAACAGTTTCTCCAAAGAAAGCGCAGGCATGTGCACGCCCACGCACACACAGGACCAAAAGATGCTTCTGCTGTGCTTTGAGGTTTGTCAGCAGCAGTACGTTTCTGCTGTTGCCCCTAAAATGTATTTGAATGTGCATTCATGCATGATTAGGTTAAATGCATGTCTGCGCACGTCCACATGTGTGTCTTTAAGTATTGTGTTATTTTAAAGTTAAGAAAGGCAGATAAGCAGAGGAGGCAGCTGAAAACTAAAGCTGCGGGACGGCTGAACCCACGACTCTGAACTTTAATAACTTCTCAAACCTGTGCTCTTAGCCTGGGAAACATAAGTCTAATAATAGCTTGACAGCATGAGATTTTAAATACACAAAGGAACTTGTATCAGTCTATGCTGATCGGTCATTCCTCACACTCAGGCCGGATGGCATCGAACCCTTAATACAACTCACCAGGTATTACGAGTACAAGAGCAGGAAGGAAACTACACCTTGTTCTTTGTATTTTTCCTTCAAGTCTATAATGGCTCTACCGCAGAAACCCTTTTTTGTGCAGTTGCTATGGAAACCGCAATTACGGTCCAGCACCATGGCACTATTTCCAATTAGAGCATGGCTCTGTACCAAATTGAGCCATGCCAACTGGTTGTTGAATTTTTATTATTAATCACGGACAGCACATTTGTCAGTGTTGGGTGTGGAGGAGCAGAGTTATTCTTGACCAAAACACTGGCTGGAAAGAGCGAGGAGGGAGACGCGGAGAAATATAGAAAACGAGACAGATTGATGGACAAAGTGTTGAGCTGAATGAGACTGAGAGTGTGATGGCTAAAACGGAGAAGTCACCACAATAAACAAACCACTTTCTCCGTGTTTGGACAGCGCTGACTTGGCTGACCTTTTTATGGATGAGTGAACCGTTGTCGAACGGTTGTTTGGCCAGAGGGGACCCTCTAACATCAGCTAATTAATATTACTTACATTACAGCGCGATCACTCATTAAGCAGCCCCCGCCCTCCTCCCCTCAAAAAATGCCTCTCGCATCGCACTGCTTGAATGAATCTGGTGATTCTCTCTCTCAGCACATACAGGCCCTCCAGTCATGCTCGCAGCTCAGCTTAAGAACATTTAATCGCTGCATCCATGTCACTGTTCCACTCAATCACACATCTCATCCATCTTGCCCCACATGCTAAGCAGGGGGGGTGAATTGGGGCGACAGTGGAATTATGCCCATTAGAATAATTCATTTCCCCCTGGCGGGCCGAATGAGAAAGTATCAGTGTTATTAATAATGTGGCAGTGAGGTCCAAAAACAGCCCTCCAATGACAGAGATGGAGGAGGGCGGTCAAATTAAGCTGAAAAACTCACCGCGGGCCTCAGGGTGCTTCTGGGCTCTGCTGAACTGCACTTTACCAATCAGCAGTCCCAAGATATTGTATGAAGAGTGTATGAGATGAGCTGTTATATGCAAAACTTGTTCACTTGCACCAAATTTGTGTAGTGCACTACGACACAGACGTCACTGGATGTATTGATTTTCTCTATTAGATACAGCATGCAATTCATCACTTCTATAGTGCTATGCATTAAGCTCACAGCTATAAATCATGGCCTGTAATGCACAATGTGTAGTATAATTGTGTGCTGCTTGAACTCACCCAGTTAGTGTGTGTTAGTGTGTTAGGGACGACATACCATCACATAACTGAACACAGATACACCGTCACCGACGCACGCACATTCTTATTGGCCGACAGATGTTTCTGCCTGCAGTAAATACACATCAACACGAGAGCGGCCAACACATGATGTCATCATTCGTGGTTGTTAGCATCTGCACGGATTTGTTACAAAACAAACAATCTGCCATTTCTGAAAGGTCACAGCCACACTTGCTCTACGCGATCACGACAATTTCATAACTGGAATAAATTATGGGAGATTCAAGTGTTGGAATTCTTTAATTGTAGCTAATTTAGCTGACATTAAAAAGGCCAAAATGAGAGCACATAGATTCAACAATAACGTGCACATGGCAGCAGTTTTGAGCAATTAGTTCCTTATTTTCAGGAACGGCTTTTCAGATGTCAGATGACTGAAAGAACACAGC
>JAUZTA010000031.1:15431510-15446754 GCA_034780835.1 Ctenochaetus striatus
TGATACATTTATACATAAAAATGTCCTTATCACTTCAAAAGTTTTCCCGTTTATTATACGAGCAAAATCAAGTTAAATTAAATCAAAATTTATTTTAAAAAAAGCACATCTGCATACAAATGTGCATAAATATGTATATTAGACCATGTCATTGCTCATGCAGACCCACTCAGTCACACACCAACATTATTACTCACTTCTATAGCCTATCAAGTGAGCACAAGTTCACTCTGCCCATCCTTGTTCATTCCAAACACGGAAGCTAAGGAGGGGATTTGGAAGGCTGCTAACTCAAATCCCTCTTATTTTAGAACTCCTACACCTCGTTAGCCTCCTCGCGGCACATGGGGTTTTTGTCAGGAACAAACCGGTCCTGCTGGAGAAGTGGAGGTTGTGCCAGACCCTTACAAGGTACTCCCTGCTGCAGATCCAGAGGAGAGAAGTTTTCTATTATCAAGGACTCTCCCTTAATGATGAAAGTAAACAACATGAACAAGAGTGTTTAATATTTCATGGCCCACCCACAGGTGCAGCAGTGTGCGGGGAATAACACATACATCCACACATACCAATGCGGATCTGATTAAGACGAGGGTAGTGTCCCTGCTGCAATTGGCCAGATCTCCTGTGTGTGTGTGTGTGTGTGTGTGTGTGTGTATGTGTGTGTATATGCATGTACATGTATGTGTGTGTGTGTGTGTACAGTAAGGCCTTGAACACATTTGCTGCCTCAGTCTTTTTTTTCTCTCCGCTCTCCCTCTCTCCTCTGCCCTCTCTCTCTGTGGTGATATATGGAACATATGGGAAATTATTGTGGGGTTATAAAGGGCTGTTGACTTCAGCAGACATGCAATAAATTAAGCTGTTTGTGCAGGGGAGGAAAAACACGAGCTCTTTAGGAACACTTAGTGCAGATTTCCTGTACAGGCTCTCCTTTCTCCTTCTCTCCTTCTCCCACTATTCCTTTCTAACTCCTCCTCTTACCCTCGAGCCCGTTCCCTCCGTCTCTTCCTGACTGCCTCTCACTATTGTAACACAGGCCACAGCACAATCTCATTCTGTTCTCCTAGTTGGTGGTAACACAGTGGGATATATCCACACAAATTACACACATAAAACTCGTAAAGCCTGGAAAATATTTTAATAGTTTCCGCACCCCCTTAGCGGCAACAAGCTGCATGTGCAGAGATGGTGAGCACCACCAACATTATTGGTGCAATTAAATGTGAAACACAAGAGGGGAACATGGGGGAGTGGGAGCCCAAAATGGCTGTAAACAAGGAAAATGACACTTGACAAGTTGTAATTTATGGAGGCAGGAGACTCACCGTTCCTACACTGGCAGAGGAGGAAGAATAAGGCACAGGGATCCAGGCATTAGAGGAACTATGCACAGAATGTTAGTGCATCAAAGCCACACAGAGACAAAAAAAAAAGGAAAAAAGAAAGCTGTGACTTCAAAGTGGAAGCATGATGAGCAATGCACAGAGAGAGGGAGAGAGAAACTAAGAGACAGACAGGAAGTGTGTGTGAGTGTGTATGAGAGAGAAAGCTCTTGCAGGATGATAGTACCTAAAGCAAGCACGGGATTGTGGGGGGGGGAGGCCCCTTGATACAGGCATACTCTCCTCATCTCAAAGAATGCTCAATCACGCACGCACACACACACACATGCACACACACACATGCTGTCTGTCTGGGGAAGAGATGCCATTAAATAGAATAGTATAGCACTTGAGCTCTTGTACTCTAAACCCATCTAGAAACAAATCAGCGTCACGATTTACGTGTTTGCTCTCTTTCCAAAATGAGGACAAAACTGAACCAAAACAGTGCTTGAAAATAAGCACACTAAGAAAAACCAGAGATTTTGTCACGCTCGATAAAAGCCTCCGACGTATCCTTCAGCAAAAGCAGCCGAGGCCAGATGTTTACTGTGATAGCTACACTCTGTGTCTCACTGCTTAACCAACTCAGGTGCAGTGTGACGGTGCAATTTAAAAGACTTTCAACGCAGTGATTTTGAAATGGTCTTTGTACCGTAATTTGTCTGTTGTGTTATCAGTGTTATAAGAAAGTTCCTCAATAAGCCCCATGTTCTTTGATAGTGCTGCATCTGAATCCATTTGCACCACTTTGAAACTTTTTCACAGCACAAAAAGTCTCTTAAAACTCATCTTTAAGTATTTTTTTTTTGTGCTTTTAGTTACTTCATCATGACCAAGGCTCTTTTTTTCCACACAGCACCCAACCCCCTCATTTAAAAGGCCTCCAGTTTTTTATCTGCTTTTCGAAAATTACATTTCAAACCAAATGAATAAAAGAATCTAACGCACAAAGAGCTCAATGAAAGCTTCCTCAGACTTGATGGACCTGCGAACGGCACCGAACAGTGGAAATTATTTAATTTAAGCAGTCACTTTACTTGAATGTGCTTCGTCTTTCAAATGTGATTTGTTGGTGCAAAATTCCACAGTGGACCTAAGAAAGCGAAAACAAAAAAATAAAAGCCTTCACAGCAGATGTGGAAGCCTCTTTGCCACATAAATACACAAGTTAAATTCACAGTGTAGATATCCTGTAATTTGCAAAATGACAAGATGCTTGTCTGATGCACCAAGCACCTCCAATTGCAGCTCATTAACTAAGTCAGGGGGAAGCTTTCTACAAGCACACAGGGAAACTATTAAAATACTTCCATTAACTGGAAGAATAAATATCCCGGTTGCAGCCCAAAGTGTCTTCATTTAGGCTCAAATGCGAGATATGCCGTTGCTATGGTAATATGGCAATGGCTATAGCCCTCCTCCCAGCTGTTGGTGGGTTTTGTGTGTGAGAGAGAGAGAGAAAAAGAAAGAGAGAGAGAGAGGGAGAGGCTGTGTGAGTGTGTGTGAGTGTGTGTTTGTGTGCGTGCACGCATGCATTGATGCTGCCTCCGTGCTGTGTTCCCCCTTTCAGTCTTCAGAATAGTGTCTCTGCTAATCCGTGAAAGTTGCGGCGCTCTGAACCAGTGGCCAAGCCTTTTCCCACTGAACCAAGGCCCAGGGTCTGCGCTCTGCTTTACACTTGATTGGTCCCTCTCGTTGCAGGACTCCCCTCCCTGCTGGGCGTGGGCCTGTCCCCCTCGCTGGGCTGCTCAGCGCTGCCTAATCGCCTTCTCCCCACCATAATTACCAGCGTTGAGCCCATGGCTCACCAACACGCCATTAAAGTCTGGCCAGCCAGTCCTCACCAACCCTCACACATCCAGGACTTAGCAGGCCCAGAAACAGGCCTAAAACCAGGCCCAGCTCCACCAACAGAGCACCTGTTCATGCCTGGGATGCCCCGCAGCACTGTGGACTTGGCTGGTGCCGCTGCTGGGTAGGGAAAAAGAGAGGGGGTTGGCAGCTGTGCTGTTGTCCTCCTCCCCCTGCAGTGGAGGTGATGTGTTTATTTGGGCTGGGATGCTGCAGTGAGAAGCTGTGAGAGGTAACTATCTCCTTGTTGTGCTGCACAGAGAACCAGAGAATCCACCCTGCAGAGACAGAGCCCTTTGATAGGTGACCACTTCAAACCCACACATATACAATGGAAGCAGTCAGTTGTGGAAATAGCCCAAGTTGATGTTGTGTGGGCAAGGTGAGACAAAATTTGCTCTGCTCAAAACCAACCCTACACTTATTTTTTCACCCCCCCCCATATAAATATATTTTTCGGAAAAGCAAATACAAAACATATTGTAAATTCCGAACATTGACGACCCCTGCAATGTGTGTAAAATCAGAAATAGAAACACGCCCAATTTCAATTTTGTTTGCCCATGAGGCTTTTAAATTTCAGACTATTGCACCATTGGTGAGAGCATATGGGACAGGCCAGGTGAAACGCAGTGACCTGGCAAACAGTCCAAAGACTGATGAGAGTCGGGTACACGTCAGAAGGCACTGGGTGTGCTGGCACAAACAGTACCCAGAATGTGGATCAGACAGACACACAGCACTCGTTAGCTTATTACTCTCTTATTAGGAACATTTTTGCCTTGCATGGATTGGCAGAGTCCCACTAGCCACCCTCTCACATGGCCCAGGCTCTGTAAGAGCTGGTCAAAAGACATTTCTTCACATCTCCAGACGCCAGGGAAAAAAGGAGAAGAAAAGAGGGAGAGAAGAAAAGAACCAGAAGGGGGCATACTGCTCTCTCTTTACTCTGGTCTTTTGGTGAATGAGGACTTTTCACAATGCCCTCTCCTTTTTCTTTATTTTTTCATTCTTCCATTGGCAAAAAAAAAAAGAAAAAAGAAAACTAGAAAAAAAAGAAAAAAAAACTGTATTTCCCATCGCGTTTCGCCAAATTGTTTTTGCCATATCAAAAACAATTGTCCTCAGGTGAAGAATGCGCCTGCAGAATTACAACCATTCCAGGGGGAGAAAGAGGTCTTCACAAATCTGACTGGCTTCCAGGCAGCCAAGACCCCCTCGAAGTGGTAATGAAAAGTGTAACTTTAGCCTCCCAGCTGTACGTCTCAATCCATAATCCTTCCCCAAAAACCTCACCGTAGAGCCGCCTACCACTCCCATGGCGTTCCCAGCCTGTGCCGGGCTGGGCCTGCACTGATTTATGTGGCAGTCCCGTGTCATACTCTCAACCTGAAAAGGATTTGCTCTCTTATATTTACCAGGGTGGTCAGGGCAGCTCTCTGAAAACACAGAGTGGGCCTCACTCCCAGACAGTCTTTATACCCCTCTGTGCCAATAACGTGGACATTTTGGACCTTACCAGAATCAGAGGAGGCTCCAGTGTTTCAATAGTGGTGTGTTTCAGCAGTGCAGAGGTGAGTGTCTGTGTGGGCGTGTGTGCGTGAGCTGTCTGCGACAGCATACAGTAGCCGAGTTAGTACCTGGTACGTATTAGCGTGTCATAGCGTTCAGGACTGGTGGCTCGGCCTGTTAAGTGACAACGGGCCCACAAACCTCTGAAATCAAGAGACAGTTAACACTTTAGCGTGTTTTACTTGATAAAATTGCATATATCTCCTTGATATTTGTGCACTATTTTCAGAAACACGCAGCGATTTGAAGACGATCTCGTGCATGAAATTGACCATCTCCATCATATACAGTGTGGTAATTTCTTTTAAAGGCTCTGAGAAGTGTTGGAGGAAAGTGTTCACACAAGTCTGCTGGTCGCTCAAGTCAACTTCTGTGAAACACTACATTAAAAATGTACCGATTTCCAGTGAATTATTCTGGCAAAGTTGAAAAGGAAGACGCTAATTGGTAAAACTATAACTAATTGATGACGTGTGTGTAAATTACAGATTTTCATCGAGTTGAAAGACATAAGGGAGAGCGGTCTTTAGCAGGTCTGTCCATCACAGCTTTTCTCTATGGTGCAGCTGACGTGGGTAAAAGATTCAGATAGTGCTACTCACCCATAGAGCATGACTAAGGATCCAGCAAGAAGTGAGAGCTGAACACATGTTGGTAGGTGATCTGCTGTCATTGGCGGTGGTCCACTCTGCCACCGTGCACCCTTTGCAGTCAAGTAAACAAGCCAAGGTGACCTCTGGACAGCTGAGTATATACATACATCCTGTGGTTGGTTGTCTACGTAGTGTGGCGGTGGGAGCAGCGGGTGGTTGACGCAGACTCTAAAGAAGGGATCAGCTCATCCTATTTTATGTGTGTGTGTGTGTGTGTGCTTGCGTGCGTGCGTGCGTGCGTGCGTGTGTGCGTGTATGGTGTGTGTGTGAGTGCGTGCCCATATTCTGAATGCATGCACACACATATATGTCATGTATGTATGTGTGAAAGCCATGTGGTTGATACTGAAGACAGTCTGGTGCGTCCTGAGCAGGATCTGAGCATTACTTGTGCGAACATGCAGAACGCATGCCTGATGCAAGTCACATTTTCCACAATTAGTTTTGGTTAAAAGCACAAATTAAGAGATCTCCATCCTGCAGAAAAGTCTTGAAGTTGGCGTTATCATCTCCCGAGCGGAATTTCAAATAATGCGGCACGAACAGAGAAAGACATTTGGACCAATGCATATGCAGACAAAATGGCTGCTGTTGCTAAGCTAACAGGGGAGGAGAGGAAGATGGAGTTGATGCTCTTTGAATGCTGTTTGAAAAGCAGCTCGCTCATTTTTCAATATTAAAGCGCACAAAACACAGAACGCAGGACTTTTTTTTTATTTCGTCCAGCTCCTTTGAGAAATTAAATACGCGGTTCGCTTCCCTTTAATTCACATACACACAATGTGTTGTATTAGAGATTCATTCTAGCAAAGGTTTCCTGACATCACAGCTTCATGCTGACTATCAAAATGTGTGATTTCATTTTCTTAGCATGACATTGTTTACAATTGAAATGATTTTTTTTGGGGGAAAAAAAAAGTGTAAATAAAATAATAGCGCATACTTCATTTCAGTAATAGAATGAGTGACTGCGTAAATATTTTCAGCCAGAATTATAAGTTATGAGTGGAGTAAAAAGTGACAGCTTCATATGAAAGTCTGTTTGAGTCTTTGCAGTTGAAAGCCTTCATGGTATGACACAAGGAAAGCCTTCAAATTTTTTATCCTTTTTTTTTTCTCCCTATGCGATAACTCATGTGAGAGATAGATAAGACTGCTAACTTTCTCTCACAGTATACTTTCTCACTGATGTCACATTTTAAAGTGCAGATTATGGAGGTGAATATATTTTTTTGTGTTGGGGGGGTTATAATATGCTGCATTGTCAAAAGTTACTTTGACAGTTTCTCCTGGCAGAAGAAAAGTAAAGAAAAAAAGCTTTAAAATAAAATTCAAATTAAGATGAGTTTTTTATGTTTAAATCACTATTTTACATCAATCTCGATCTCATTTTTTACCTTTAGAAAAAAACTTAGTGGCATCGCAGCTTAAATAAGATGGTTATGATGAGCACCGTCTCCGTTTATTAACAAATTGTTTATTGTTCTATGATGTAAAGAATTGAAGGTTTGTGTTGGGGGATGCGTGAGTGTCCTGATAAGTAGGAGGGACTCTGCTGACAGTTCAACATCCTCTTTACATGAACATACGAAAAACAGATGGTGGCCTTTCATTCTGCAAACTGAGAGAAGTTTCACAATTCAATCTGAGAGAAACATCTGATTTGACTCACAGTTTTTGATCAAAAACTCTGGTTCTTATTTATCATTGCATATTATTAGGTTATGATGAGAGCCTGCCTTTCTAAACAATGTCGCCTTGAAGAATTGAAAAGAGTTGAAATGAAAGAATCTTCTGCCTGTGAGATACCACCTTGAAAAAGAGAGCTAATGAATTTCATTGTCTTTTGATTGCTGCGCGTGAAGTTTCGCAAATGTAGAAACAATTAAAAGGAAATAACAAAGAAACTTACAAACAGATGGCTTCTTCAGCAAACAGCTAAACAGACACAAATGAATAATCACTTTCTGATTGTTCTTTCAGTGAGTTTTCGTCTGACATAAGCTGGAAAACTTTAACAGTGTTCGAAAAACTTTCTTTTCCCCATCTGCTGTAGTGAGGATGAAGCTATAATGTTCATGTTTAACTGTTTTTCTAAAAGGAAAAAGTATTTGGGTCAAATGAAGTTAATGCACCCCGCGTGAAAATGTTATAAAAATTATCTTTTTAAATTTAATGACACTTTTTTTAAACATCGATATTGTCAAATTTAATTAAAATTTAGCGACAGTTATTGAAATGTTTTTAAAATCAAGCCCTGTTGCTCATATTAACAATATGCTAATTTTACTTTTTAATAGTCTTAAAATTAAAAATAAAAAACAAGTAAAAAAAATCTCCCTTTTTATTAATGCTTTTATTTTTAATTAAGTCTTGTATTTTTATGGACATATTGAATAAAGTTTATTCATGATTTGATAAATTTTAAAGTTCCACTTTTTCAACAACTTTCGCTGAGTAATGGTAACAGTATTAGATTAATTATTATTACTATTATTGTTATTATTTTAATTTCACATAAATAATAAAATTACCCATCATGAAGAAAAACTTTATTCAGAAAAATTTCAAAGTTCAACATTGTAAAAAACATTTGACCTTTCATTTAATAAGTTTTTTTTCTTCAGTTTTATTTTTACTGTTTTTCTTATTAAAGAAATACTTTAAATTTAAAAGTTTCAAAATAAACATTTACACATCATGGGTCCATCAGTTAAAGGCAGCGATAAAATTAAAGTTTTATATTTTATTAATTTTTAAAAAATGTTTCATGAGCAGAACACAGAAAATAAGAGAAAGAGTTGATGATGATGATGATGATGATGATGATGATGATGATGATGATGATGATGAAGATGACGGCATGTATTGTGAACACTATATACATTCAAAGAGGTGGGAGGCCTGCTTATATCACAGAGGCCCCTCTCTCATTTTGTCGGGTTAAACTGATTCACCTGGAGGTTCCGGTCACATTTTTCTGTAAATGTACCTTAAATGAGCCCGACCATAATTCTAGTGTACAAAAGCGACGTGTCAGAGTCACACCATTGGCGAGAAATAAATAGGCATTAGGTTTTTGTGGATGTCTTCAAAGGCGCTCCAATTTCACACCGTCAAATTAAAGTACCCTTATTTTTTAAGTTCTGAGTGATATTCGTGCTGTTTGGTCTTCAGGCTTTTTTTCTTTGACAGACATATAATTTCAGCAATCTAAGATAAGATATTTTGGAGTTAAGTTATTCCAAATTATATATATTTGTAAAGTAAATAATAAATTTTACTGTTAAGAGATTGTTAGAATTTTAAAAAATGTACGTCATTTTAGCCTTTTTTCTTTAATAGTGATGGATTGACACTTTCCGGTCTCTGCTGTGCTGCACCTTACGACAACCACAGTCACATTTGTCATATCTGGGCTACAATGGAGTCGTTTTTGTTATCTTTCAGCACTCTATTTTGACTGCTGATGTATATTTGGCGTTACCTATGGCGTTACCTGTCCTGCCATCAGGAGGCACATCACACTGCGACACTTTTCTTAGCTGAGTGCTGCCACGCGTCACTTTTTGTTCTAGGAACATCTGCTGCATGTCACTCAGTGTTTGCAAAGATGACATACAGGATATGTGACCTGTGCACATGTTGGCTGATGCTTATTTGAAGGACTCTGACACGCAAGTTTGAAGGAGCAAGTACAACTGACAAAGTGGAGAGATTTAGTAACCTTTAGCTCATCGAAAGCTTTATAAAAACACGCGATTGCAGTAATTGATGCTTGAACATCTGTACTCTTACAGCTGCAAAGGGAGCCGAAAATGCAAAAGGAGGACATAGTACGTTCCTAATGTTGGAATAACAATCAACACTTGTTTTTTTTAGAGGTTAGATTTGTGCAGAACACACTTGAGAGGGACCTTCAATCTTCCTTTCACTAAACTGGGTCAGCATTATATAACCAGGAAGTTGACTGCCAAAGTCCTGCAGCTTGTTTATGGTGACATCTCATTGCTTGGGCGGCGGGGTCCTACCAGTGTGCATCTTTATTAGTTTCCATGCTCTGCTGGCGTGGACACCCCGGCAGCAGCAGTGACAGCCCTGATCCCTCCTCTGTGCCCCACCTCATACTAAGCCCTGGATTTGAAGGACAGGCAGCTCAGGACGGAACAAGTGCGCCAAAGCACAACGTAAGCAAAGCTTTAGAGCATAAGGCCACATTCCAGTGTATCTTTCTCAGACAACAAGTACACCACATTTACTGCAGAAAAAAACATGACACAGTTAATGCTTTTACTGCCATACAAGATGGATTGAGCCAAAAAAATAAAAAAAAGTTTAAGTGCAAACAGTTGTAAGCAGGAAGTTGTCTATTGAGCATGTGAGGTCGATCTTTGGACGAACAATTCTATAACGACACATGTTGAATCCGTTCAGAAATATCAGCGCAAGTTCCCAACATTTTGTTAACTTATGAAAAAACAGAATAGTTGAAAATTCACACATACTGAGACAGACTGTTTTTTATTACCTTTACATCTGTGGGCTGAATTCTTTATACCAAAACGAAAAGTTTCCTCCTGAGGAGCACCAGGAGGTGCTGTAAAGCAGTTCGCCTTTGATAGCTCGAAACTAGCAAAAACAAACATGGCTGACGAGCAGGGGCAGGGCCCACAGTAACGTATAGCCGCTCAGAGAGCTAAGCAACATTTACGCTGGAGGAGTCTTACATGCCTGGAGCATTGATATAAAAAAAGACCCCCCCCCCCTTGTGCCCTTCTACCTGGGGTTCGCAGAGGAGATGCACCCTGCTTGAAAAATCCAAAGTCATGTTGAAAAACTGCTGCAATGTTGTTAGCAAAGTAGCCAAGAAACATTCATGCTTAGCGCCCCACGATGCTACATGCTATAATCAATGTGGAGCTGTGTCTTTGCTCTCGTGAAGCAGGCATGTAAACACTGGTCACCTGTGCTGCTGAACCGACTCCATGTCACAACTTGCAAACCCTTTTCTCAGCTATATTGTCAACCGGTTACCTGTATTTGTATTTTTAAAGCATTTTGGAGATTCCACCAAAGTGTCGTAAGCAGAATGATAGTTTCAGGTGATATCAGTGGATGTACGTGCTTGATGACAGGTGGATAAAGGATGAGTTTTGCAATGGAGGAGTGACTAAATCGACCGTGGTAAAACAGTGTTGAGGGCTTGTTTCATTGAGTCCAAGATTAGGCCGAGCAGAAAGTGATAAACTAAAAGACGAAGTGAGGCGACCTGGTCCTCCTTCATCCTCATCTGAAGTGCTAAACCTCACCCTGACTTTGTAACGCTGAGGCTTGTGAGTCACAACTGTGAAGATGTCATGTTATTTAAACCCAATCTGTCACCAAATGGAGCTAAAAAAAAAAACGCTTGCCAAGAGCACAAATCTAACATCACCACTAAGACACACACACACAAAAACAAACCACACACACAAGTACACACACACATACACACCTCCCTATTTCTATGTCATTACACCAGTGAAATCGCCAATTATTAAAAAAGTGAGTTCATGGAGTTGTCATTAACACGATCGCTCTCAGAGGTCAGGACAGACATTAAGGAGTAAGTGACAGAAGTATCAACACTATCCTGTGACTTATTATGGGTCAATTATGTGAAATAATTATTCCCATAACTGCCAGGTCTGTTCAGATGGTCACGAGAAAAAAAAAAAAAAAAAACTGAAAATATTTTCTTGATGTGACAACGTACAGCAGTGAATAATTTCTCCGCCACGAACATGATGGCATCCCTCTTGGGTCTTAGTTGTTGCCTCAGCGCGTGACCCACTTTGCCTTTTAAACAAACCAGAAACGTTGCTAATTTTGACAGCTCAATTCACGAGTACCCAACCCTTAACAAGTCTGCCACCCTCTGCAGCAAGAATCGGTGACAGACAGAGACCCTGGCATGTTGGTGCCCTCATGGTTCCCAGGTGGTGCTCATGGTCCTGAAAATGCACGCTGCCACATGTCCATAAGGGATGAATGAATGCTGCCATGTTCAAGCCAGAAAAGTTCATTTTTGCAAACTGTTTTGGACTTATTTATATTTGTACACATGTGAACAGTTTTATGAGAGGTGTTCAGATCCTTTACTTAAGTAAAAGCAGCAGTTCAACCTTTAAGAAATATTTTTTATAGATAGAAGTCTTGCTTTCAAAATTCTACTTGTGCTGAATATATAGAAGCGTTTGCATCATGTTTATATTTCTGTAACATTTTTGTATTATAAGATTCTTACTAACGAACAGCATTTAAATTGTATAGCAGCTGATGCAAAACTGTGTTTACCTACTGTTTACACTGCCATGTAGTTAAATCTAGGGCTGCTGTGATTGGTCGATCAAAAGAAAATTAACTGGAAAGTAATCAGATTATTGATTCATCTTGTCAAAAGTTTTTCCAGCAAAAACCTGCTTCAAGCTACCTGGATGTCCTGTTTGTTTTAATCAGGTTTCAAAGCAAATAAATTACTTTTTGGTTTTGGACTGTTAGTTGGATAAAACAAGCTATTTTGGGGCCTCATTTTTAGCTTTTGGAAATTGTGATGGGCAGTTTTTGCTCCTTTTTGATGCCTCATAGACTAAAACCATTCATTAATTGATGAAGTAATGTGATAATTAGAAGATTAATTGATAGTGAAAGTAGTAGCGGCCCTAGTTTTTTACTTAACAGTGTGTGATTTTATTAAGTCATTATTAGGTAATCTGAAACGAAACAACCGTAGCTTTCATATCAACGCAGTGAAGTAAAACATACAATATTTTCCTCTGAATTGCAGTGCAGTAGAAGTAAAAAAAAAAGAAAAGGAATGTGAAAATGAAAATGTGACGGCAAATTGCATCAAAATTTTATTCAATTTCTGCACTGACATTATGATTAATACCACGCGTGTGTGTATAGTTCTAATTTTCATTTCATCAGTGTAAACAAGCCGCTGCAGAATCTAGCATTTCTATTATTTCAATGCAATAACACAAATTTTACTGCAAATAAATTTCACATCACAGTGTGTTTTGATCATAGCACTTCAGCACTGCAATGTATCGAGGATGTTCAAAGATTAAACCGAAACCAAAACATTTAATGTGTCGCACTGAAAATGAGAAAGTCGTAAAGCTCCTGTTCATGATTCTGCAGTAGGTGTTTGCTGACAGAGAGTTCACCATAATTTGAATTTCTTTTGCAATTTTCATGCTGCTGTGTGAAGCAATTTCAGCCATGCTTATAATATTATATAAGTGAAACTATTCAGGGACGATGATCCTTAAAACCAGCTTAGTTGGTTTGACTTTGTCTTTATGAAGGTCAAATGAGTCTATTGAATTACTTTACACCAGTTTGTTAAAATCAGCAGCTCTGCAGCACAATAGACTGTACTACACTCAGGATGTACCATTCAGGCATATGAATTCAAAGTGCTGAGTGAAGCAGTGTAATTGCAACCTCAGGCCACATTAAGAAGCAAATCAACATGGCTGCTGGGCTTGAACGAATAATAATAATCTAAATTTTTTTTAAAAAAAGGGTTCACATATCTATTGCCAAAATGAGAGTAATGAAGAATGCAGGGTGTGCACGTGGCAGCGGGCAGCTCGATAAAGACATCTGCTGATTACTCAGGTTGGGGAGGCCTGGTGGAGAGGAGCCTGCCAGTGAAACGTGTAAAGAGATTGAGACCACACGATGACTGCTGAAAGAACACAGCACTCAGACCCTCACAGCCAGTCACTCTGAGCATGAAGCCATAAAGACGTGAAGCGGAAAGTTGTCTTCACTCTATTTTACACAACAAGAGAACCTGGGCTGCCCAGGGTGGCAGAATAATATTAGGCCCCTGAAATCCAGTCAAGGGCTTTCTCATTTTGTTCAGGCCCACGACTCGACGGGCACACTAAATATCCAACATGGGTCGGATTGAATTTTTCGCTGCTATTGTGAAGTGTTAGCAGACAAGAAAAAAAAAAAAATCCTCTATTTTGATGGTGCAGTTCGGAACACACTCTCTGCATACATCTGATGTGTTCGCCTCCCCAACACGGTGGCAAATTGGTGTCTGTCTCGGCTGACAGTGACATGCCTGCAGACAGGTCTGCCTGCATGCGTCCCGGTGTGACATTGTGTCTGCGCCCTGTGTGGCAGGTGGAGACGGAGACCTGCGTCAGGTAGGGCCCACATGCGGCAGCGTGGACCCCCGGGGTGACGTGCTGCATATGTGTTCCTAGACACTGCAGCAGGACCCGCCTGAGAAGCCACAACACGACACCCAGAGCCTTTCCACCTAACAGGGCCAGATTACCGGACTTAAACAACGCCCACTGCCTTCTGCCACACTCCGTTTAGATCCGATTTTGAATCAGAACTGCAGCTGCCACCTATGTGGTACCGCTTCTCAATCCCATCGTGCCGCTTTGTATCAAAGTTGACTTTGGAGTTGAAAAAACAGACAACATTTAGCTCAGAGAGTGATGAAAATTTGAAGAAAAAAAAGGTGGTGGAAAGAGTGCAACATTTAAACGTAAAATTGTAGCTCATTTACACAGAAGCAGTTAAGATTCACTCAATATTAAGAGAAGGAATTTGGGTTGGGTGTAAAATATTCTCTGTAATGTGATAAAAGAAATTTCCACAGATTTATCTGGTGAATTATCGCTGCAACTGCATTTGAGCAAAAGGTTTCATGAGAGATTTGTTTGGATTTGTTCCTCTGGTTAGTCACACACAGGCTCTACAACTGACACACAGATTCAGGGAAGAAAACAGACGGACCGGTGAGAGTCAACTATCTGTTCTTTTATCTCTTTTCTTTTATCACATGTCTATAAATATTGGCTGGAACAACCTTTCCTCAGTGGGCTTCAGGTACTTTTGTTCAGCGAGAGTGCTCATTACGATTGAGCTCTGTGTTATTTTGAGAGATGGCAAATTTGAGAGAGCTTTTTTAATTTTTTAATGGGCAAATTTTTGTTTTGTTTTTTTTAATCTGGAAATCACCAGATAAACAGTGTTATCGACTCTTAATTGAAGCTTTTTGCTGAAATTATACACAACTTAAGCGCAACTGGCGATGTGTTTACATTGAGTTTATGTTTCATCAGGACTTCTAAAGGGCATCTGGTTCTGCCTCAGCAGAGCCATATGAGTCCCTCTGATCATGTTTAGCCAGTGAGTCCTACGTGTGTTTTCCCTAAGCCTCCTCTCTCCTCCTGACCTCTCACCCTGCCTCTCTCTTTCTTGCTTTGTTGTGCAGGTCAGAGTCCGTGCACCCGCGCCCACACAGCCGCATGGACGCATTTTGGTATGCAGATACACAGACACAGGTAAGGCCGGTCCAGGTGCACCCCACAGTGATGCTGACCCGTTCTGATTCACCTCGCAGCTCTCGGGTCAGGCGCGGGGCCCAGCAGGCTCCCAGCACAGGTCACAGAGGGCCTCAACATCCCAGAGATGAGACTCCAGACTGGCATGAAGAGGAGTGTTTGATGTGGCCCTGAGCTGGGCTATGTTACCATGTTACTATGCCTTTAATTAGCTCCAGCAGCTGCTACTTCCTGGTTGACAGGCCCTGGCAAACTCCACTGTCTCTGTAATCTCTTACAGGTGACTGTCAGTTGCATGTCAGCTCGTCGGGCAGCGACAGGCTGCGTGTTCTTCTGCGAGTCAGGTTAGAGCTTTGGAAAGCAACATGGCTGTTTACCAAGCTAATTAACTGTGAAGTGACTGTAGACAAGATTT
>JAUZTA010000031.1:15541015-15551240 GCA_034780835.1 Ctenochaetus striatus
TTTGTGTTTTTCTTCTTCCAAGCCATTGGAATTATCAGGGTCAGGTTTATTATGGTTTTAAAAAATGTTGTTTACTCATTCTGCCTTCTGCTTGAAATAAAAACAAGAACATACACAAACACATAAACAAGCTTTGCTACTCTGTGCGTCTGCTGTGCATTAGTATTTAAGGGCAGCAGCACAGTTACTTATCCAACAGGGTCAAAGGCATAATGGGTTATAATCTCCTTGTGGACAACCTTCTCACCCAACAACACTGCTGGTTCTAACAAAGACCTTGGCCTCGGCCCTCAGCTGTCACTTCCCCTCCTTGGCTTCCATCAGCAGACCTTAGGCGACTGGTCCATTGTCGTACTGCCTATCGACTTGTTAGATTAATTCAAATTTCACATGTCAATTAAATGAGTGTTGCCCTGGTGATTAGCAGATCCCACTAATTGTCGCTCCCTCCTCCTCCTCCTTCCTCCATTTTTTTTGCCTCTTTCCCCTCCTCCTCTTGCTCTCCTGCCATTTTCCACATGGAGGAGCAGGGAATGGGGCTTTGTGTCGTCGGGCCCCATGCTCCATGTCAAAGATGGCTCCTCAGCCTCTTCCCCCAGCCACGCTCCTCCTCTGAGACTCCCAGATCCCCTTTCTCAAATCTAGGGTGTAAGTGAAAGATGGACATGCTTGGTTTGTGTGTGTGTCTGTGTGTGTGTGTGTGTTTTGGGGTTACATGTAGATCACACAAGCATAAAGTGTCAAGGGGTTGAGAATGCATTTCATCCTGTTTGGGGCCACAGCATCAGGATACAGGACATCCAGGGCTAAAATCGCATGTGCACGCCACAGACATGAGCACTAAAACGCACTCGCTCTGACTCACACACACCCACACGTGCACCCTGGCAGATAATTACCCCAACAGCCTCTGGAGAGCAGAACGCCCATGTGGGCCCTTAACCACTTTAGACAAGGGCCGTGGCACACCCAAGACCCTCCTTCTTTGTCTTTCTCCCAAACCATGTGTTTGTTTTGCTTGACTCAATGAACTTGATCTGTGGATATTCACAGCGTTTTGCTCCCTGTGCATCCTGGTGGTGCTGACAGTGTTAAATCAAGCCATGCAAAAACTCTGAAAATGTTATGAATTTTCTATTTTTTAGGTGCAAACTTATATACATTCATTTTATTTATTGCAAAACAGCACAAATTCAGACTTAATCAAAGTAAGTGTAAGAGAGCATCATACTAGAATAAGTTAAGGGCACATTAATGTGTAATCTAATGCAAAACATGTTTCTTAAAAAGTACAAATTATGTAATAATATTTCCATACTTTACTACTTGGGGATGTTTCAATGCTTGATCCAATAAACTCTTAAGATCATGTTAAAGTAGTTGTTTACTTCAAGCTTGACTTGCTCAAATTTTGGAAGCACAAAATCATCATAGAATTATTGCATATTTAGTGAGTCAACCCTTTCATTTTCATGTAAGTAGTTACTGCAGGTGTTGGATGAATGCATTGAAGTAAAAACTGGGCTATTTCCTGCATGCACATCAACACACCCACACACATATGCCCTGCTCTAATCACTTTGACAAGTGTGTCATATTGGCGCTATCTGAGAACTCTGCAATATTGGGATTTTCAAACCCTTGGAAGCAAGCAAGACAGAAAACTCTCCTCCGGTCTTAAGCAGAGCTCTAATCATCCCTCATCACAATTAAGCACAGCGGACAGCAGCTCCAAACACTGGGTGACATCTTAAAACTGTGTGAATGGTTCCTACCCCCTGCACACACACCCCCCTCCCATCACCTAATGTTCAACACTAACCAAGCATCACACAGACCTACATTCACAGCTACAATGGAAAACACTGCAGCAGGCCAGTGCAGCCCAGACGGTTTCGTTTGCACTTTATCAGACTATACAAAACAGCAACGCCTCATTGAGCCACAATTTGCTGCTAGTTTCCTACAAGAAGCAAAACAAAGAATGGGGCGGCCTGGTCTTCCTTTTTGTGCCAAAGCAGCGGACCAGAGAGAACACACACACCCACACACACACACACGCACACCAGCATAGGAGGGGAAGTACAGACAGAGAGAGAAAAAGTGAGAGAAGCAGAAGAACACACTCCAGAACACGTCTGACACATCCTTTAAAACATAAAATGAGTAAGCTGAGCTGAAGCAAGAGCAGTTACGCTGCACACCTGCAATCAAACCTCTAATTTTATTCCTGTTACAGCACAAAATGTGTGGTGAACGGGCTTTTAATCTAAAAATGTTCCTTTTCACTTGAAATAAATAACTACAACAACTTTAATGTCTCACACTGGCCTTGTTACAGAGGACAGAACAACGGTTTGTCCTCATGACTGGGTCATGGACATGGCAAGCATTTAAAAACCGCTTGGGGATAAAGTTCTTCTGCTGGGGCAATCGTTCTCCTTTCCCCTCCCTCTGCTTCCCCGGCTGAAGTCCCTCTTCCTCTCTCCTCGTCCCTCTCACTCCTCCTCTCTAGTTTTACTACCACGATAATTCCTGAGTGAGTAAGCGAGCGTGTTTTGTGTGCGTGAGCCAGTCAAGGCTGAAAGTCCCGTTTGTGCATTTGTGTAGTCATGCGAAAGAGCGTGTGAATGAGTGTGTTGCTCGTGGATGAGTGCTGCAGCAGTGAGTGTGCTGAGGGAGACAGAAGTCTGCAAAAGGAGAGGGGCTTACTTCCAGTCAGGCTATCAAACAGACAATAACCCACAGTTAGGAGTTTGGCTGTGTGTGTGTGTGTGCCCCCGCGCACACACACACACAGGCAAATTAAAAAGAAACCCTGCAACCGCTGCAATTATCTTTGGAATGAGGGTAATGCAAATGACACAATAATGTCTGAGGGATAAAGGCTGCACATAAAACCGTCTAAATAAACAAAGGCAAAGAGTAGCTTTACAATGCACACATACGACTAGATTCATTAGCATACACACTGAGATCAAAAGCCTTTCTCAAGTTCAGTACATCATAGCCTTCCCCTCAAAGAATTCCTTATCTGAGTACAGTCAAGTGTCTCCCTTTCCTTCCAGCCACCACCAACATTACAGTGCAATTTGAAACAGAGAATAACAGCCCCTCTGGAGGAGAAAATTACGTCGCCATGACAACCCTGAAGAAGTTCAACTACTGACAAGAAGGTGCAGATGATGTACTGATTGTGCCTTGTGTGTGTGTGTGTGTGTGTGTGTGTGTGTGTGTGTGTGTGTGCGAGACAGTGTGTGCCGGCTGCTGGTCCATCCCTTTCCCACCTTGCCCCACCCCAACTCTGAAGCACCCTCCTCCAGCTGGCAGCTGTTGGTCCCGGTGCAGGATGGGCGTGTGTTGTTTTGTCTGCCGGTGTACGTATCAATAAATGATGAGAGTTTTGATCTTGAGGCCACTGGTTTGGCCCAATGGAGCTTTTCTTTGCTGTGGACAAGGCGAATAAAGGGGGTCCAAGAAGACCGCTAATTGGAAGTGGCAAGGTGATCTGATGACACTGCAGGGAGACTAGGGTTTGTCACGAGTAAAGGGCCCTACATTTCAAGGGTGGCTGCCTTTACAGAGTTAATCAATGCACAGGGTAAGGCAGAATACTCAGGACAGAGCACAGTCTGCTGCTGCTGCCGGGGTAACTGAAGTTAAAATAGGCGAGACGTTACAGGAAGACTCTTACTTCCCCCCGTTGACTTTGAAGCTACTACAACACATAAACTGTACCTTCAGCAAGACATCACACGAGAAACTGTGCCAGTATATTATGTCAACAGAGTCATCTAAAAGCAGACACAGCAGCAGACAAGCTCATGATTTTGGTATCCTACCTCAGCCATAACTGGATAGCAGACAGTACCACATTCTGCAGACAGCCATGAAAGAGAGCCTGTAAAAGAGAAGATAAAAATGCATAAGCTCAGAGCATCAATCATGGTCAGAAAATAGTGATTCCATACGCAATCGATTTCCGTGGTATCCGCACTCCCTGCAGCACATATGATACTATTTCCCAACGACTTTCTTCACACTCACGAAGACATTTGATATGGGGCACAGGAAGATGGAGGAGAAAAAAAAAAAAAAAAAAAAAGATGTGTGTGCCTGAGTACACGCCTGTGCCCAAACATGTCATATGTTCACATCTAATTCCCTTCCAAAGCGAAGAGCATCAGGCATAATACACCTCCCATGTCTAAACTTCTCTCTCTTTCTTTCACTTACCCTCTCTCCCTCACACACATGCACATTAACAGCCACCCTTTACGGTGCGCTACACTGACTTGTAAAGTTGGGATTTACACTTGTGTATAAAAACAGCTTGAGACAAACAAACACATTAAAATCACAAATGCTGAGGTCTTCAAAGTGTGCCAGCAGTTGGGCTAATTTACTGAGGCATCCTAAATGTACCAGCGAGGCAAACATTAGCTGTTAAAAAGCTGTTTTTTTCCACATGATGCACTTAAACCACAAGGAGAAATCTGAAGTTACCTACAAGTTTCTAAGTAACCTTTTACATGAGACCTGGGTGTCATGTATGCTCCAAGACCACCTTTGGTGCTTCCCTAAGCAAAATTAAGACCTTTAGAAACCAATTTACATTGTAAACACACCATGCAAATCTTGTTTACTGTGTTGGGGGGCTGTGGGCACGGTGGTTGGTTGCATGACTGAGGATGGAGATCTAGGGAATCTCCCTGGACCACCACACACATAAACACACACACAGCACTCACCCTGCACCCACTAACTGCATGCCCCCCCCCGGGGAGAGCGCCCACCTCCTGACCTCCTCCAACAGGGGGGTCAAAGGGAATTTAACACAAGGGTCCCACATTCCTCCAAGGTGATAATTGATGTAGCTGCTGGCAGGGGGTCACAAGGCGCAGGGTAAACAAGCAACGACTCTCTATGCCCCCCCCATCCCCCCACCCCCATCATTTCCCACCCTGCTTAACAGTATGCATGGCTGTGACCTGAGTAAATTATGCCATCAAGCCTGGCGTGACAGCATGTCACCCATCACAGTGAACTGGGGTCTGTTTGGTGTCTAAGCACCCAGGTGTTTCAGTTAACTGTAACTAAACCATCAGCCGGACAAGCTACATCACACACGCTGTCAAATACAGGCTAGAAGATATCGGTTGGCTGCATTACACTGGTTGTTATAACCTGAAGATACACTCAGACCAGCTCTGTAACAAACTCTTTGCAGCCCACTCACACCTCTCCATCTTCTCTGTAATGCTACAAACCCGAGAGCAGAGAAGGACAGAGTGGTGGATGGAAGCAGGGAAACAGTGAGATCCACTTTGCTTCGTTCCCTCCTCCACTCTGGGTCTGTTTCCCTCGCCTGCTCTCTGTTGCTTGGGGCCTTGCCCTCACCACAATATCCACAGATCAATACCGTCTTATCCGGAGAGACAGACTTCTTTCTTTAAAGGAGCTATTTAGTAAAACAAAAGCCTGCTGCTGCAAATTCAAGAGTTCACTTCTGACTAAAACCACACTTCCTCAACATAAAATCCAAAGACATCTTAAAGGACAAAGGTTGAGGATATTCTACGTTTTTCTTACTGCCAACTACTCATATTAAAATACTTAGATTAGCATTGAATTGACCATTGACAAGTATTGTCAGTGTGACAGAATCCTGATATTTATTAATCACATCAATGAGCCTCATCATTGAACTGTAGCTACACTGAGAATGAGCACTGTAGGCCACATGCAGCATCCTGCCGCCGTGAATAGTCTCAAGTGCACCAAATGTGTATTAAGTCCTTGAGTAATGTCTGCTAAAAAACTAAAGTTTCCAGGATTCAGGAAATGGCTTAGCCTTTATTTTTAAGCAGAACTATGTATTTGTAATTTGTGCCTGTAGATTTATGTCTTCAGCAGGAATGAGTTGGCTGCAGCCTGGGAGCCAGAGGGATGGATGAACAAAGAGTTGTAGGTTTTGTTTTTTTCTCGCTATTTGTTGACAATAACAAAAAGGACTTTAAGATTTCTGAGCATGCTGACTCACTCGCTGTCATACTTTAAAGGAGATGATATATGTGCCCGTGTCCTGTGCTTTTTAAGTGGTGGTTAGTTTAGATAAGGGGGGGTGCCTTGCAATGCCGTTATTTCCTGGTCTTTGCCCACATGTGGTTCCCCCCCAGCCACACACTAAGGCTTGGGGAGGTTATAAAAGCCGGGGTGGTGATTAAGAAGCAGGAATAATGGCCTCCACAAAACTAGGAATGTGTTTAACTACTACAGCGGCTCCGAAATCGTTCTGAATCGGACTGCCGCCGTTAATATCAGGAATTATTCTGCCGCTCTCGAGCAGGGAACGTTACAGGGGTTTTAACATGATTTTCAAAGGAACTGGTCCTGGGAAAACATGAGAAGCATAGGCAGGATGTACCGTAGGTTTATGATTTATGTCTGAGGGTGACCCCAGAGGATTTAGGTTGGGTATATCTGGAGCTGTGCCGACCTACCCACCAGTTCTGCATTGTTGGAGTTTGGTGGATCCTTCTAAATCCAGGATTAGAAAAGTCAAATATACAAACACCTTCACCTCTCCTCTCTTTCTCACATACAGACACACCAAGGAGAGGGAGAGGTAGAAAGAGTTACCGTTGGCTGCTGCCTGCCTGCTAAGCATGCCCAAACCCCAAACCCCATCACTTTCCTCATTACTGGAGCTTCATGGCTTTTTAGGGCTCTGTGCTTTATCTGGGATTTCACATTTCCCAGCCTGCCACTTGACATGGCTCACCCAGCTGCCAGCAATCAAGTAGCAGAGGGCAGCAGTGCGGCCGGCTGAGTCTTCAGGCTGCACCTTGATTTGAGAATTGCACATCATAGCCACTGGCCCCGCTAAGCTTCGGTAATTACAGGCCACACATCCCACCGTGCCTCCAACCCCAAACCTCATACACTGACTTGGCATAATGGATGCAGGGGAAGAGGGGTGCACACAGAGAGATAGAGATGGTCACGGGTCAGGGGTGGATTCTAAGGATGTGGATCTGTGCTTCAAAGAGCATAAAGTGTGTGACAGTGTTGGGAAAAGAAGTGAGAATTTGCTCCATTAAGCATCCATACTGTCAATCTTAGTTTGTCGCATGTACAGTACATCCTTGTCTGTGTTTTTATGTATGTCTGCATGTCTGGTGTTTGTGTGTGCGCTTGCATCTAAGGTACACACATTGTATGTGTGTGCGCCTAATTGAGAGGTAAGCAAAAAAGTTGCCTTTAAAGTTGCCAATAAATATCCTGCCAGTAATGTTAAACACCTGCCCGTAAAGCCCAGAGGAATGCTAAATGAAACCAAGTTGCAGAGCCTGTCTCCTGTCTGGGGTCTCTAGTCAAGACAGCAGGATTTGTAATGGCTGTATCCAGGATTATTGAGTTCAAGCAGAACAGCCAGGAAGCAGGAAAAAAAATGACATGGTCGGCAACACTGCTTTTCCTCCCTCTAATGGCCAGCACAACGACTCATGTGTGTCCCCTTTACAGTATAGAACGGTCCAGGTTATTCCTCAGTGTAATTGCTTTGCAGAATCAATGCTACAACTTTTGGCACCAAAAACATGTCAGAATGCATCATGGCAGGATTTTTTTTTTTTTTTTTTTTTTACCACCAGCGTTACAGCTGAATGATCAAAGCTCCTCATGGAGTGTTGTATAATACTAGTGGACACATGGACGTTTAAACATAAAGTGTTCCCAATGTTCTTTGTGTGAGTGTGAGCCAGACAAAGTAAGACAGATGATTACCGTAACTCAAAACATGCCCCCCTGATTTCTAGCCCCAGTGTCACATGCATACCCCCGAAACACCCCGTGCACACATACGCATTTAAGCACACATGCCTGTACGCGCACAAAGATAACCATGCACACAGGCACTAATGCACATACATTCACAAAGATATAGTGTCAGGGCAGGAAGAGGCTCTCGCTGTGCTTTGGAGCCTCCGGGGTGAAAGAGAGCATCTGACCCCAGAAGCCAGAGGCGCTGTCGTTTGGCCTCATCTCTGGTTTCGATTCCCTAAACTCCTGACGCCTTCCTCTCACTGCACCTGTCGAGCGCCAATAGACCCCCTGCCCAGACCCTTTCACCACAGAGAATATATGGCCCTGCTCTCTGGTCCAGTCTGGCTAATTGCTGCTGGCCTCAAACTAGCCCCAAACGCCATGACAGGACAGGGCATTTAGCTCCCATTGCCACCCTGAGGCCCAGCTCAGCAGTCCTCCCTCACTCTGCACCTCCACTCCTTGGTGAGGACCAGATAAGGCTGACCGAGCACAAGCGTTTACTAGCAGAGTCACAGGCTGCCCTGTTCAACCCGGAGATTAAGCACTGCTGTCTACACGCAACCATGAATAATGAAGCTATCACTCCAGACAGGCAGGCAACAGCAGTGTAAGTTATATATAGGCTACTGCACACATGTGCAAAATACATACAGTAGCAGCACCACTGTACAACTCATGCATTATTTCACACTGCAGATGACTCACTTAGAGCCAATTGCTGATCCTCAGTTACTGTGGGTTACTGCAAAACATCAGCTTAGCTTTACTATTATCTAACAACAAGAAAATTCACTGATATGAACAGCTTAGGGGCTCTGGGTGCAAAGAAGTTTTGGGCCTCACTACACGCTAACTTTGCAGAAGTGTGTTTCTTGCACTCATAGCCTGCACAAATCCAGTCAGAGAGGGGTCAGTACTGATTTGCACCCAACAACAGATGACATGGTGGTGTTGTACGACATGAACACAATATATCTGCAGAAATATGTACTAAAATACCTGTGTATATGTTAAACAATTCCCTTCCAGTGATGAATTTAAGGTGTTCTTTTGAAATAACTAGACTATAATGAGAAAGTTAGCTGATGGTAGCAATTATGGTAATCTGACGGGATTTGAATGCTGGGTATAGTTTGAGATTTGTCAGCGCAATATGAAAAATAAATGTTACCTGAGGGGCAAACTATGACCTCTTATCCACATGTCAGACTAAGTGCTGGTAGTTAGGACAAAAATTGTGTCCATCTACTCATCTCAGTTTGACAGCCCATAGCAAAGCAAAATTGAAGATGAGATCTCATTTATATCACATTTACATCTCCTAGATATAAATGAGCACTAATCAAGACCAAAATGGTTTTCTCATTCTTCTCAAATGTCTCTCCTGAGAAATAGACATGGTTCAGTCTCATAGTGATCACTGTTTGAGTTCTCTAAATTGTCTCACAGTTGTCTCTTTCCAAGATCTCAGCCAAGAGAAAAATGAGACATATTGTGCTGCCTTCAAATGTGTCTCAATTTGATATCCTTAATTGGAAGCACTATCTCAGTTATGTCTCAGTGAGAAATATACATGGTTCTGTCTCTCACTGATCACTGTTTGAGTTCTCAAATTCTCTTATAGTTGTCTCTTTTCTAGCGTCTCGGCAAAAAGAAAAATGAGAGAAGTGCAAGCTCTCAAGTGAGTCTCAAAATGATACATGATTTAATATTATACCTCAATCATTTCTCAGTGTATATCATGCCAAAATTTGAGAAAATAAGTTCAGGCAAATAATGCATGAGATACATGGTTTATTTACATAATGTTCAACTTACAAAATTCCAAAACTTAAAACTTTTCAAGGGTGTTTGGGAAATGAGCTTTAAACACAATGCCAGGCATTGATGTCAAGTCAAGGAAAACAACTTTACCCAATATACGATCCAAGGAAATTACTGTATTGGCATAGGTTTCCAACAAGGGAACAACATGAGCATGTACCATTTGTTACGTTATCTTGCAGCAAAGTAAAACCTGCACCTTTGAATTCATAAACAAGAGCCCATTTGGCACATGACTGTTCTGAAGTAAAGAAGAACTCAATCTGTCCGTACTTTATTTGTCCTTCACTAGAAAAAACAACTGTAAAATTGTTTCTTCTATTGTCTTTCCATAATGTTTTGATGTGAGATAATTTCTCTTTCCATCATCTTATGTCCAATCCCCCACATCAGGGAGAGCATCCTCAAATGATTGAAATGAATCATACTCTGCATTAGCTGGGTTTACATGGAGCCTAATATTCCAATTAGAATCGGGTTAGAAGCCCAAACCGAATAAAAATGTTCCATATAAACACCTCAATCAGAATAAACAGGCCTAAACCGAATGGAATTTCATTCGGTTTCACAG
>JAUZTA010000031.1:15620879-15633293 GCA_034780835.1 Ctenochaetus striatus
TTAAACTCTGAGCAGCCATCTGCTGTTCAGTTGACTGACTCACTGGAAGTGGACTGTGGGCATAAGCCTGCAATTGGGCAACTATTTCAGTCCGTATTCCTCTGCCCATTTACTATTTTGAAATGGCACTGTCACTGTTTCCTGGGCTCAATGTTGTTGGAGAAAACTGTGGTTAGTTTAAAAAACACAAACAAGTCAAAGTGTTTTTCCCTCCTTTAGCAGAATGACACTTGGTTCAGCCGGTCCTTTTTCCAGACCAGCAGAAACGATGTCCCTTGATGTCACATAAGGATTATTTGTGATTTAGTTTATGTTAAACATGTTTTTATCTTGTGTTTGCACCCTCTATAAAACATACAGTGAAAAAAACAATCCATTATACAAACTCTTTTAGTTTTTGTAAATAATGTCAGCTTAAGAAAGTAGTTTTAAGTTATCAGGAAATATAGAAATCTTCTTATTTTCTTGTTTTTTTGATGAATATGAATGAATATGTATCATTACTTGATGTGTGATTTGTCACAAATGTGTGAAAAACAAAATGTTCTCATTGACAGGTCTGTTCAAACTCACCCTCCTGATTGCAACCAGGATTCGGCCATAAGAGTAGATCATGAGCAGAAGGGGCAGCAGCAGACAGAAGATGAAGAGACACAACACATATGAGATGCTGGTTGCCGAACGGAGGTGCCACTGGACGGAGCATGTGGTCCCGGGTCCCTCAGGGCCGTAGCTGCTCCAACCGAGGAAGGGCGGCAGGGTCCAAAGGAGAGAGTAGAGCCAGGAGCCTCCGACGCAGATCCAGGCCTTCCTGAAGTCTGAGATGTCAGCCTTCGAGGAGCACATCACAGTGGTGTAACGCTCGTAGGAGAGGATGGACAAGGACACCAGGGACACAATCCCTGAACGAGCAAGAGAAGAGAAGACAGAAAACTAGTAAACATAAACTATCAGTGATTCATCTCTTATTGTAATTCATTCTTAAAAAATGACTTTCACCCAGTCAGCGACTGCATGACTGAAGGACAGTCTGTCTCACCAAAACCTGCTGACCACCAAGACTTGAATAATTGTAAAATAAAGAGTTCAATGGTGTGAAACCAGTTCAAACAAAGTGATCACTGTAAAGAGAGCAGCTTTTGATGTCATTTACATTTATTTTTTTGCAGAAATTAAAATTAAAATGTGAGAGAAGAGGCTTTTTGTCAGAACTGTTTCAAGGCTTTTTTGATCTCATTCCTAATGTAAATGTGCTTTATGTTGTGAATTTTCCAGAATTTGACAAGAATATACACTAAATTCTGTCAGGATCAGGCTACTTTAGATCTTTGGGATAATGTGCGGTGCTTGTATGCATATTAAGTGTCTTCCTTATGCTTTCAACTCCAAAAGTTTTCAAATAAATACTTTACAGTGTGGACATTACTGACCAACCCTCTGTGACTAATTGCAATTCACCTGGATGTGGGTGGGAAATGTTTGTGTCTTAGTCTGTTGACACAGGCTTTAAGAGACCTCAAAGCATAAACATGATGTTTATTTTCCCCTCATAAGCTCACTTAGATCGTGTGGACTTGGATTTAACGTGTGGTTTTGAGAGAAAAGTCTAAACAGCTGCTGGATAATTTGTCATGAAACTTGATTTAGACATCCAGGTCCTTTCTCATCAACTGAAATACAGCGCAATCAGGTCAAAATTTCAGCTTGTCCAATATTCAAGAGCTCCTCACAAACTAATTACCTTTCTTTCTGGACTTTAAACTTTCTGAGTTCTCCACTAAACGCACTGCATTCATTCACCACCATTCACCACAAGTGGGTTTGAAACAAAACCAAACTGCACAAAAGTGCAAAACTGTGCACCTGTTGGACATGTCACTCACCGAACAGGGAGTTTGCGAACCCGTACCACTTGCAGCCGTCCTCTCCGATGAGCCACCTCCCGTGCAGACTCGCCGCGAAGCTGAAGGGCGTCCCGAAGACGCACACGAGCACGTCGCTCAGGCTGATGTTCAGCAGGATGAGGTTGATGGGCGTCCAGAGGGAGCGAAACTTTGCGAAGATAAGAACAACGAGAAAGTTGCTGATGATTCCTGCCACTAAAATGAAACCGAGGCATACCGCCACCACCGTGTGGCCCGTCCGGCTCAGCCCGCCGGGGCTCTGGGGCGCCGGGGAGCCCCGCAGGGTGGAGGTGTCGGTGCCAAGGCTGGAGCTGGAGAGAGAGCTGTCTGTGGTGCTGAAGTTAAAGCTGCGTATGTGGACAACCATAGCAACGAGAGGAGAGCAGAGGGCTGCACAGGAGCTGGACACAGGCGAGGAGAAGCGCAAAGTCCCGGTGCAGCAGCTGCACACGCTGGTAGGATCAATACAACAGAGTTACTAGAGAGTGGAGAGAGTTGAGGGAGCCCTGTGCACTTCTTTATACCTGCACCTCTGTAATCCATGTAAATATCTCCACTCCCACCTGCTCTCTACCACGCACAAACACTCACTGTCCTTTCTTTTCTTTTTTTCCCTCAGGATTTCTCCAGATATTTGATCACAACGGCTTGTTTAAATACTGTAAACACCCCAAATTTACTGCTTTCCAGTTGCAAATGCATCGCCTTTTAAAGGCTGCGCTCATTTTTAATGCGTGAATCTAATTTGCATAACTACACTGACTTACACTGGACCATAGGACCTGGAGTCCAGATTAAGTGATTGTACAAAGTGTAGCTGTAATTTTCTCGGTCACACCGAAGAAAATGGTATCGTTCCGCTCCAGATATACAAACTTTCGTTGCATGATTTTGCTAAGCTGTGAGTTTCATTTTTCATGCTTTCTGTGGCGGACTGCTGCTCCTGTGTGAAGCTGCAACCAGCTTTGAGAACAAAGTAAGCCCACAGCAATGAAAGTTTCACCCTTGTTCAGCATTTTCACCTCTGCACAGTGAACAATACACACAATAAAACCGACCTCCACAATAACTTTCCATCCCAGTGTTCTTTGTCCATGAATTTAAGCCATCTATGAACTTATGCAAATACTCTCTTTACATAAGTAATCTGAGTATATGTTGTCAATTATTGTTGCACATTGCAGTAAAGACATCTGCACTTCTACCTGCGTCACCATGAAATGAAAACATCAGCTTGGCAATGGCAGAGACATAGCTCTTTAATTTGTGTCTTTTCTGTGTGTGTGTGCGTGTTTGTACGTCTTGAGCAGATTGGTTCTTCCTATAGATTTCCCTGCCATTATATTTAAGTGAATGCTGACTTGTAATGTTTGCGTGCTTTGAGTGGTTGAAAGAAAGGGAAAACAAAATGCAAATACAGTCCATTTACCATTTTAAACAACAACAACAGATTACTTACTTACTCTGGCAAGTTTCAGATTAGTGTCAACAAATGTTAACTTCACTGTGATGAAATATAAAGAAATATAATAGACTATAGTTTATTCTGTAAATTAGTGTAACAGGGAGGTAAAGTGCTGTTGTGATTGAACTTAAACGTGCAAAAACATCTTTATGATCCTTTTGATACCAAAGAAATATGCAGTCAGATCAGTGACAGGTCTGTCAAAGATGTAGTTTTAGTTCTTTTCTTTTTCTGGTGTTCATGTTTTCATCCAAGTTGGATTCAGATGAAAAAGACACAAACACTGATAAGCTGTGACACTGACAGATGGAACAAACATCATTTTATTCATGTGTGTCCACACATTTGATCTCTGTGTGTGTTTTTACTTCATGCTGAGGAGTGACACACTGTCGCTACTGTAAAGGCAATATATGAGATCCAACAATTACAGAGGACTGACGTAATTCTGCTCTTTGCCGCCGCCATCACAGGAGAGATCTGTGTCAATCTCAATTGCTATGGTCACTGGTGTCAGCTGGAAACCACACGCAGCAGCCATAATGCTCTGCAATCAGCATCATTGGCTTGTCCATTGAGCTTTCAAGCTCGATGGGCAGTCATCACGGCAGACCTGATTCCCTCACCCTCTTCCTCCTCTTCCTTCTCAGATCAGCCTGATTATGCCTGACACAAGGGAGGAAGGGGGATTATAGTTTCAAGTCTGCGTGGCGGCCGAATCCATGTCTGCCTCCTGCAGAAATCAGATTGTCTGCCTGTTCTTCCTCCACACCTGCTGCCAATCTTCTTTCTAGAGCATAATATCTGAAAAATATAGCAGAGAGACTCTTAAATTGTTAACAATAAGCCCCTAAATCCATAGCTCCATGTTCTCTCACCCCTGATTCTGGCTTTTTTTACATCCATTTGAGTCCATGTGAGCCGGTGTGAGGCGGAGAGGAATGAAGTGTTCTCCTACAGGCGTCTTCTTCACACTGAGCCTGCAGGGTTTTGTTACTCCCTTTGTTGTATTTTTTTACTGCTTTTTATTCACTGTTACATCTGTATCAGTGAGCCAACAGAAAACATTTTGTATGCATGGGCTTTTTTGTTGTTTGCTTTATCAGAAATGTGCTTTTCATATTATGAGGAATACAAGGAAGTTTATTTGTCATTATACAACAAGTTATATAATGAAATTAAAATGCGGTTCCCTCTTGATTGATTAATTGATTGTAGAAAAATAAAAAGGAAATTATTTAACATGGAGGAGTGCAGATGGTGCATTAAGTAGTCTCACAGTCTGAGGGAAGAAGCTGCTGTGTAGTCTGAGCATACATGGTCTTCTGTCCTCATTAGATATATGGCAAATGCACCCAATAATAATACTATAACCAGAGACAAGCATGATCAATACAAGCTGATTGTTTTTCCTAGCTGTTGCTCAGTATAAAAACTATGGGTGGAGATAATCTAAGAAATGGTGTTAGGCCTAAAAAAGTAGCATAAGTGTATGTTTTGAAAAATGACTCAAGGAAATTTAATTAATAACACCACCATATTTGGAAAAAATATGCAAATAAGTGTTTCCATGCCGACTCCAGATTCTGAATCGTGCCTTTAATGTTATCTCACTGATGATGTCATCACATTCTATGTTTTTGTTCCTCTACCTTGAAAGCGACACTGTAGAACTCAGAGATAAATTTGTTAAATCTACATTCAGTCACAGCTACAAAATTATCAGTTTGAAGATATTTAAACAGCGTAATGGACAAAAAACTTAGATTACCAAAGATTAATACCCGCCGCTCCTCAGCTTGCAGGAGAGATAATGGTATGTGAGAAATCCAGGCAAACTTGTAGTCACTCATATTAATGATCCAAATGATGGTGACATCTTAGATTTTAAAACAATTTTATACAGTTGGTGATTACAGTTCACTTTAATCTGATGTTCCTGTTTGTTTGTTTTTTATTTTGCAGAGAGCGACAGCAGCACTTCACAACAAAGTTCAGTGCCTGCTAAGGGTGTCAGGACTGCAGCTAAAAGGAAGCTTAGTCCTGACACCAAGACCGAGGCCCCCAGGAAAAGGCAAAAGATGCCTGAACCTGGACGCCAAAAAAAAACTGATGAGGATCTCCGAGTCAGAGTACTGAAGAGGAAAAGAGACGACACAGGGGAACCATCAGAGAAGACAAAGAGGAAGAGATTCAACCTTGACCAGGGTGACAAGGAATCTCTGTCCTCCTCAGTGGACTCTGTCAGAGGTAAACTAATCATGTAAAATTATTGTTAAAGGTGTAGGCCTGTGCAGTTATTAATTCACAGACCAGTTATTATTACAGAAATCGTGGAATGTTTATTATTTTTGGTACTGGTTAATTGATCTAAAAAAAAAACTTCAAGTATTTTTGAATTTTTAAGCCTCTGCATCAGCAATATTGGAGGCATTATGATTTCGGGTTGTCCGTACGTTCTTACGTATATACGAACTTCCCGTTCTCGTGGACATTTTACTGTTAGAAAACCTTTGGGAAATTCTGTAGATTAAGAACAATCATCCGCTTGGACTCAAGGATGAACTGATTAGATTTTAATGGTCGAGGTTTAAGGTTTAAGGTCACTGTGACCTCATAAAACAAATTTTTAACTTAAAAAAAGGTATATGTTAAATATGGTTAAAAATTTCAAACAAATCCTTAGCATAGCATAAACTAAGTTCCTTTGGGTTTTTCTTTATCTGCAGAAAGCAGCAGCAACCCATTAGAAGGCTGCAGTACATCTGAAGAGGACGTGAGCCTGAAGAGGAAGGCCCACAATGAAGAAAAGGGACCAAAAAGAAAAAGGAGGTTGGACCCTGAAGAAGCCACTGAGGAGACTCAACAGGATTTGACAGTCAACAGCCAAAGAGGTAAATAAACTTAATATAGTCTTTGGATTTATGTTAACGTCAGATGTAAAATATGATTTACATTTGACATAACATGATAGGGTTTCAAATTTGAGTTATATGTAACTGATTCTAATCATTGTAATTAAACATCTTTTGTGTTTTTTCTCCTTCTAGCTGCTTTCGAGGCCAAATACAAACAGGGGAAACAACTCGGCCAGGGAGGCTGTGGAAGTGTGTATGCTGGGTATCGCAAAGAGGATAATTTACCTGTAAGTGTTATTCAAAATTCTCCTACACGTTATTATTAGCACCTTTTTGAAACAAAAATAGAAAGTGCTTTGAACCAAAGCACTCATGGTCTTGTTTTGCTAACAAAAGTCTGTTTGTGTCTTGCAGGTTGCCATCAAACACATAAAGGAGGACAAGGTGTTGTGCAAACACGTGGTAAGGAAACTGCTGTTTAAATCTAATATTCATGTTGTATTCACCCCTGTACTTATTTACCGAACATATTAAGGATGAAATATGGTTATTTATAAATCTTTGGAATTTCTCTCTTGTTTCTAACATTTTGATGTGATTTTTTTAGGACAAAGACGGCAATCAGCTCTCAGTTGAGGTGGCCATAATGTTAGAGCTCCAGGCTAACAGAGCTGGTTCAGTGGGGAGATCGGCTCCTGTGTCCCTGCTGGACTGGTATGACCTGGACCAGGAGCTGATCCTTGTGCTGGAGAGACCTGCTCCTTGTGTAGATCTCCTTACGTACATAGGGAAAAATCGGGGCTTCCTATCAGAGGACAAGACAAAGGTAAGCTGCTGAAGAATGACTCTTGTCTATGTTTGTGGTTAACTGCAAGAACAAAATGACATGTGACTTAGCATGTAGCCACTGTCACAGGTTCAGCTTTTGTTTCCACTGTTTTTACCTATATTAGAGACACTTTTGATCATAACTACACATCAACTTTTCAATAACATCCATCTAAAATATACCTAAAACACAGTGGAAACACAAGACAGAACCTGGAGTTAAATTTTGGAAGTCTGGAGAGTTAAAATTAGTTTTTAGGTGCCTACAGGCTTGAAAGATGGTTTTAGATATTTTATATCTTGCAGTTGATGTCAGCTTTTAATCAGAAGTTTACTCAGCGTCAGAGCCGTAAGGAGATGGCTCTCAGATAAGGTCTTCATTAATCTCTTTCTTTCTTTTTTTCTCTCATTCAGATCATAATGAAACAGCTGCTTGATGCAGCAAAAGAACTTGAGGATCAGCGAATCTTTCATCGGGATATCAAGGTGGAGAATATCCTGATTGAAACCGGCACGGATGTCCCGCGTGTCCGCCTCATCGACTTTGGACTGAGCTGCTTCTTCAAGAACACATCTCTTTACCGAGTCTTCTATGGTAAAATTTATAGCTTGTATTCCTTTTCTTGACTAATTTACCCACATGTGATTTTTTTCATTCAATCAAAGCTCCTTCTCATCTTTACGTTTTATTCCTTTGTCTGTGTTTTTTCAGGAACCAGTGCACTAGCTCCTCCAGAGTGGCTCAGACATTACTGCTACATGGCTGGCCCGACCACAGTGTGGCAACTGGGAGCGGTCCTGTTTGAGTTGCTCCACAGAAGAAAACAGTTTCAGACCACCAAGTTCCTCAAAAACAAGCTGAAGATCAATGAGAGGCTGTCTCAAAGTAAGGAAAACATGTTCATACGCAAGCACGTCAACAGACACCGATCAGTTCATTTTAGCTCACTTTCTAGTTGATAGACTGTAACACAATTCTCACATTTCTCCTTTCTTTTTCTTTCCAGATTGCCAGGACTTCTTGCAAATGTGTTTAAGCGAAGTTCCTGACCAGCGACCAACCCTGAAGGAGCTCCAGCTTCACCCATGGCTCAGATAAACCAACACCAAACACACATGCACAGACACGCACACATTTAACATGAAACAAATGCTAACTTTAACGTAACTCATGCCTTGTCATAGACCTTAAGCTAACTGTGCTAACTTACATTGATTTTATTCTGTGTACTACTTTTTGAGCATTGTGTTGGTCCCCAATTAGTCAGTCCCTCCAGGAATTTGTGATGTTGCAATCGCAACAATTAACGAAAATTCATCCAATCTCTGTGAATTCTGTGCGACTTTTCAATTTTATCCAATCACCGCGACTGCTATGCAATTTTGGCCAGCCTCACATGAGTTCCACCAATCATAGCAGTCCCCCGTGCAAACGTAATGCACGTACGTCACCGAATTCACTTCCTTGTTTATGGTTTGAAGATGCAGACGTGTGCGATGGCAATGTCTCTAACTTACCAACAAAAAAGTAGTTGTAGTTAACAGTAGTTAGCACACACACACACACACACAGACACTCTATTTAACAGTACAAGTGCCACGAAAATTATTTTGTTCTCTGTTTTACAGGAAGGAGGATGCCTGGAGTAGTCTACGTGAACTCACTACACCAGGCTTAGAACAACAAAATAGGGTTTTTTTCGGGATCCTGTAAGACCCCCAGCCATCCGTGGAGAAGGGGATCTCTCTTTGAATTGTCTCTCTCGAGGTTTCTGCCCATCTTCTTTTTAGTTTTAGGTATCTGGGAAGTTTTTCCTCGTCTTCTTAGAGAGCTTGGGCTGGGCCAGGAGCCAATGACGATATGGACTTGTAGACGCCAGTTAGCGCTATGTTAGCAATTTAAATTTAGCTTATGTACATGTAAACAGTACAATATATATATTTATGTAAAAATAAATAACACGGTGGCACGGTGGTGCAGTGGTTAGCACTGTTGCCTCACAGCAAGAGGGTTCTGGCTTAAAGTCCAACCTTCCTGTTTGGAATTTCCATGTTCTCCCCGTACCTCCGTGGGTTGACTCCGGGTGCTCCGGTTTTCCCACAGTCCAAAGACATGCAGGTTAGGTTGATCTGTGAAGCTAAACTGATTTATGTTAGAATATAAGGACAAGCAACAGGAGTTTGCCAGTTCTCCCCATACCTCCGTGCAGTGTTGGGACTAATGCGTTACTGTAACAGCGTTATTTTTGGCAGAAACGAGTACTCTAACGCGTTATTTTTTTAATTCCGTAGCTGAGTTTCTTCACTTAAAGATATTCTCAATACTTCACTTTTGTCGAGCAAAAAGAAAATAACGTTTTAGTTCAATGTAACTTGTGCCTTGGATTAAAGATCCTATCAGCTAGCAGCTAAAAGTAACGGGACAGAAACAGACTCATCAAATTACGTCAATTTTTTTTCCAAGAGCCGGCGGCATGTGTCAGAGAGTAAACAGGTGCATTGACGGGACCTTTTTTTAGTAACTAAATAGCTGCTTTTTACAGTAACGCATTACTTTTTGGTGTTAGTAACTGAGTTACTTTTGAAATGAAGTAACTAGTAACGGTAACTAGTTACTGGTTTTCAGTAACTAGCACAACACTGCCTCTGTGGGTTGTCTCCGGGTGCTCCGGTTTTCCCACAGTCCAAAGACATGCAGGTTAGGTTGATCTGTGAAGCTAAACTGCTGTATGTTAGAATATAAGGACAAGCAACAACAAAAAAATCAAAGTATTAAAAATTAAAAAAATTACTGAAATAAGAAAAAATTAAAACCAATTAAAAAATCTTAACCAAAAAAAAAAATCATTTCTTCTGACTCATTTTCTGATTTTATTTATAAGTGACATAAAGGCTTTTGTGGGATTTTTTATTCTTTATTGTTTGTAAACTATTGAAAAATTTAAGCTCTTAAACCTCACAATTATTTGAGTGAAACCAAGTAAGAAGTTTTATTGGGAAATCACTTTCTGGTGAAACTAAAACAACTGATATTTATCTTAAACATGATGAAAGGCTTCAACCAGACGCAGTCAAAAAGGTCAGGAAGCAGGGTGATTTTAAGCAGTATGTTGGATTTTATGATTTTATCATCTGTTTTTATGTGAAATCTTAATCTGCAAACCAAAAGGGCTGCAAACAGAGAAACAACTTCAGGGTGACAGAAGTGGAGGAGAGAAGAATGAAATTGTTGAAAGTTGATAGAGAGGGAGAGAGTTGTCCCATGTAGGCCAGGACAGCTGACAGCTGGGTTCAGCAGGGGTCAGAGGTCATGGATTGGCAGCAGTGGGGGAGTGAAGAGGAATCTAAAAACTCAGGAAGACACACACACACACTCGCACTAACACACACATTTCCGGGAGAGGATACGAGCGAAGGCCTCTGGGACTCTCATGTGACAGACAGTTGGCTAAAACTTCATCACTGTGGTGTGAATGCTTCCTCCCACATATCTGAACCAGGAGCTTTCACTTTGTGTGTGTGTGTTTTAAGTCTTTTACACATTACTGTCATCGGTTTGAGATGAAAGCCTGGTGACCTGTTGTGGTTAAATCACATCATATATCATCAAAATTCCTGAATTTTAAGACAGAAGATGTTTGCTGCATGATAATTTTCTCTCTCTCTCCTCATGATCCCAACCTGTTTCCACACTGTCACACAGTCCAGTAAAGATAAACAAGACAAAGGTCGAGTTCAGACCAAAACAAAACCTTTGCCTTTCTTTTAAATGCAGGTGGCCTGTTTAGGCTGCGACCATGCAAACCTCACAGGGTCCAGAAAAAACATAGCGGCTTGAGGCGGAAACTTAAATTGGAGACATCTTTTGGAGACACGCAACCCAAAGTCGAGCCGTGGTGGTCGATCAAACTGCTGCATGAGGATGAAAAGAGGTCAATTTGACTTTATACATGGATTAACACAATATTGCACAAACCTGCAAGACGGCCATATCACCTGATTTTGTCTGAAATTGCATAATCACCTGTCCATTGTCATAACATTGCATCCCCACAGCACATGAGAGCATCAGGTCTTTATTAAGCACACTTAATAATTATTCCCTGAACTGATCAATAAAGCAATGGTTTCACTGGGGATTGAACCCAGGACCTTCTGCGTGTAAAGCAGACGTGATAACCACTACACTATGAAACCATGTGACTGCAAGGAAATTTTTTTTTTCCGTATTCTTAAGTGTGCATAGGTGGAAATGACTGTATATCTTATGGAAAGGTGCAGGAGCATGCCATGGTAGATAATTTAAAGCTAATTTTACTTTGTTAAATAACTTGCATCACTTTTAACCTCCATTTGTGAAGCTATCCAAATAAGAATCTGATGGAATTTGATCATAAATTCAGTTACTGAAAAAAAAAAGAGAAATTTTGACCTGGAGATGGTACTACATGAAAGTTCAGGAGATCCCCGGGGTCTTTTGATTTAATGCCATGGACATTATGATGTTTTGCATAAAGTTTCCCAGCAGTTCCTCAAAGTAGTCTAGTTCTCACTGCTTCAGCGCTCACTATCTGTCCAAAACAATCATTCAGTTATTTGCCCAATTAATGTAAAGCATTAGTTCCACTGGAGACTGAACCTATGACCTTCTGCATATAAAGCAGACATGATGACAACAACAATATAGAACCATAGAGTTATTGTTTTAAACCTCAGCTAATATTCATGTTGTATAAAGCTCAAAATGAGTTAATTTACTTCATTTAATGAACCAATGTCCAAATTCAAAGAATTTTAGGGGTCATTTTCTAGGACTTTTACTTTTATTCCACTACTTTTGCCACTTTAACCTCCATTTGTGCGTTTATAAAACCGAATGGACCCAAATGAAAGACTGTGTGCATTTGACCATGCAGACAGAAATCCAATTTCACACTAAAATTTGGAGTCTCATTCACAGCGTGGATGCATTATTACACACTGACACCTCGTATGCCTCCACAGCATCACAGGTACTATGCTGTCCTCTAGTGGACACTACAAGTCTTTACAAGGCAAACTAATGGCACAAATGAATTATCAGCACATCTTTACATTCATAAATTGTTTTGAATCTATACATGCTGTGTTTATAGCAGTTTGTTGGTTTTAGTGTGTAGCTGGGGCTTTTATCTGGTTGTTCCCTTCGTCAGGATCAGGCCACCTTCAAGAGGTCACAAGATAAATCTGGTGATCAATGGGAGAGAAAAGAAAACAATACAGAGTTCTACAATACCAAATCTGTATTCATCTAAAATAGTAAAAAAGCAACCTTATCTTTTTAAAGGGCCATATGCTCAAAAGGTTGGTTAAAAATGTA
>JAUZTA010000031.1:15643664-15656936 GCA_034780835.1 Ctenochaetus striatus
TCTGCCAGTTAGCTTAGCTTAGCTTAGCATAAAGACTGGAAACAGATAGCTTGACAGTGTTTAAAAGCTCTCAAATGCTCATCTTCTTTGTCTGCTTTAGTTCATCCCCATTTAAAGTGACAACAAGACTCCAAGAAGTCACCATAATCAGCTAAGAAATAGGAAAAATATAACAAAAACATAAGAGACAAAAAGGAGACAAATATTTACAAGAAAACATTTAAATGAAAGCACCTGAAAAAGTTTAGATGTTCCATAAAAATGAAACTGCACACGTGTTGTATTTCTTGGTCCAGGATGTAAATAGCTGTGGATTTCTGACGGTAGTGAGATAGCTGCATTTGTGTCAGGAAGAGGTTCACTGGCAAAACTTTGGTCGATAAAAACCTGAGAGAAGAAAAAAATGGAGTAATAAGTGTGAGTCACAGTTTGCCCTGCTTGAAAACAGCCTCATGGCTCGTGGAACATTTCTTCATGTTCTACCAGTTTGTCTTATTTGCAAGTTCAAGTTTAAAGTTAATGTGCCATGACTGCTTGAGGTCATGATGTCTGTTCATTAATGAAATGGTCTCCTGCGTTTCCTGGTCATTCAAGAACATTTAATGCAAAACAGAAATTGTCCTTACGAAGGCAAAAGTTGAGGGGAAAAAAAATTAAACCTTGCAATTCTTCTACTTTTGACGGATCTCTCTCATTTGTGGTCCATAAAAGCAGCTAATAAATCAATAATTGCCACCTCTTTAGACATAATATAGATTTTTTTAATGTCTCACCTTTGGGTGCTGGGTTAAATTATTGCAGGACACACCAAAGGTGAGGCCATTGAACTCATCTGGATCTACATTGATCATGGACAGGGCAAGCGAGGGTGCTGTTACACTGGCAGAGTCATTGTTGAAATCCATACTGTTCCCCATTTGCTCGGTCATATTGAGGAAACTTTTCCAAAGAGAAATTTACACGGACAAACAAACCACAGATTAACAAAAAAAAAACACATCAAAATTTAAGCTTTAGAGGAAATACTGTGAGTTTCTGCGCTCATCTCCACTTACATGTTTGCCACCTGAGCAATGTCGGTTTTGGAGAGCAGGATATTAGCAAAAATGTTGAAAATCATGCTAACATAAGAAGGTTTGACGGTGCTTTTATCAACCACTTCATGGAGTTTGTCCAACACTGTATCCAGTTCAGAGGGGGAGAGCTCGGATCTGTTTCCCAGCTGAACGTCTACAAGATCCTTAATGGTGTCTAAAACATCAGCTGCATTATCTGCAAAGCAATTGAGTTATTAAAGCTTTTTGTTGTGTTTTGCAGCATTTTTTTTCTTTGGAAGTGAAAAGAATGAACAAAGAATGAAGAATGAAATGAAAAGGGGAAAGTTTTTTTTTTAATTTGCTATTTGAAAGCAGTGTAAATTAGTCAGACTGTGTGTTTGTGTGTGTGTGTGTGTGTGTGTGTGTGTTTGATCCTCTTACCGTCGGTGACAGTGATGTTGTCGAGGCCTGGTATGCCCACAATCTTGTCACACTTTCTCATATCAGGATGAAGCCAGATGGTCCTATCTGTTAAAATGTCTAACTTACTGGAGAAAATCCAAGGCAACAGAATTAACACACACACACGTCCAGAAATATTCCCTCTGCTCTGTTTTTTAACATTTGATCACCAGTTAAACCTCACAAAGTACAATTTGTCTGTAGCTTATTGCCAGTTTCAGATTAAGGGTGATTAAAAAAATAAAAACCTACCTGTCCGCCTTTTACGATTGTTTTTTAATCTTAATAACCCTCAACACAGTGTTTTAATAAGTGAACATAAAACTGAATAACCACGCTGCTTAAGTCATTGTCCCTTTGGTGATATTTAGAACAAATTTTGCCAAGGCAAACAAGGACAAATTCATTCAGCCCTTCATTGCACTTAATGATTTACTCATAGGAAATTGGTGTTTGCCTGAGCTGCAGGCTGGCAGGGATCTCATAGCATTACGTGTGTGTGGTCAGGCCTTGTTTTAGGAGTGAGAGGATTTGTTGAAACTCATAATTGGGGGAATTGTCTTTCAAAGCCTCTACATAAACAGATTGTTGAGAAAAAGATTAACAGGATCTGAAAGCAGAGCGGTATACAAAGAAAAAGCACACTTTCCCTCCTTTGCTTTTTCAACAAGATGATTCAGGCTCGGGTGAAAAAAAATCCTAAATAATACTGAACTTTGTCTTAGTTGTAAACAAATACATGCTTCGTTATTGTACTACAAACATCAGATCATTGTTGATTTCCTCAGTGTTTTTGACTGAATATTTCCATGTGTTCTGCAGTCTGATGATTTAACTTATCATTGTTCCTGGTCAAACATAAATCCACCGAGGATGTGGAAGCTGTTGTCTTACCAAAGCCTGTAAGCGCTCTCTGATTTTGGCTCTATGCAACTTATTTGTCGGATCTCCTCTGGAGACGTTTCAGGCCAAGTGTACACACCAAACACCGATGGATCCGTTTTTTCCAAGCAGTTTTCTGGCACTGAAAAATATCAACACGTTAGCAGAGTTCCTTTCAAAAAAAGAAAACACATCTTCGTGTTTTTGTTTGTGTCAGGATGTCAAGCTCACCAATATGTTTGATCTTCAGATCCATAGTTTGAATGGTAACAGAGCCATTTTCATACTTTGATGTCAAAGCAGCTTCAATGAAAGCTGTCATGTTCTCAGCACTGTTACATTCCTGAACATGAAAAGCACAGTAATATCTGCAGAGGAAACATAGAATTAGTGAACACAGTACCATTGGCTTGAATCAAAGAAAGTAAATTCTGAATTAAATAGAAATAAAACTAAATTACAGTACAAAAATGCTGCACCGGTAACTCGAAGCATCATTATACTATTACATTTCCTTTAAGTCACCTACTGTGTTTGCTTTCCATGGGAACTCTAGAAGAAATCAAACAAAGAGATGTTGCATGGTAAATATTTATCATGAATTATGAGTACGAGTTTTTATTTCCAGGATCAGATTTATAAAATTTTCCTTTGTTTTGTATTTTTTTCTAAGTTGTCCTGCTGTTAAAATGAAGCACATACTCACAGTCAATCCACTGTACTGCTCCGTGTCCCTGTTAAAAATTCACAGATGAAGAAAAAGTCAGCCGAAGCTTGTATTTGACAAATATTTTAAAAAATGAATTACTGACATGGGACCCACCTGCCTTTGCTCTTCTCTATGATGAGATTGTGTACAGTTACCGTGTCATTCACCTCCAGCTGCTCCTTCACCTTTCATTCAAAGGAAATCACTCAGTGTCCATGTGTCTTTAGGAAATGCAGATTTTGAAGTTAAGTGAGCGTCTTACCCATGTGTAAATAAACTCCTGTGGATTATCAGGGCTGCCAGTCATATTCAACATCATATTTACTCTGAAGAATGTATCAGTTCCCTCTGCAAGACAGATAACACATCGTTTCATGTGGTCTGTCACTGATCTGACTGTTCAAAGAGGATTTATGAATCAGATTGTTTTAGATTTTATAAAACAACAAAAGAATTGTGTCTAAGCTGCACTTCCTCTACTTTTCCTCTACTGCAACGTCCTACCCCCACTTTTTACTCTTTATACCAAAGACCGTCAAAGTCGCTCAGCCCAGTATCACAGCAGGATGTAAAATGGTTGAAAAAATAATAAATAATAATAGAAATGTAACCACAACAGGATTGAATTGAATATGACCACAAAATTGAGTTTGTGATAATCTGCAGGACCTCCAGATGAACAAATTGTGTAGATTAAATTTTTTGTCTGTTTCGCAAAACATTGTTTTGTGAAAGTCTGCAACACTTTCAAACGGAAAATTCATGTCTGTGACAGATGAAATATATGGATAAAGTTTTGTGACTATTTCACAAACACATGATTCTGGGACAATCAGCACAACAATCTTTCCATATCCCTCACCAAAGTCTCTTTAGCTAACCACAGAGTTCCCGTGTGAGAGTCCGGCACAACCTGTGACTGCAGCACAGTTAATGAATGTTGTGAAACACTCTGTCATAAAATGTTGTGCGGCCACAAAATACAGTCGTGTGAGTGTCACGAAAAAATATATGAAACTCGTTTTGATGTACATGAAGCTCATTAAGTTAAATTTTTACAAAATGTAAAGAGACAGTGTGGAGTCTCTACAAAGACAGACACTTCAATAAGCAAAAACAAAAATGAGTCATTGCCTTCGCCTGTAGGCTGGTTTGTATAACAGTGTTACAATTATTCTGTGAGATTGAACATTTCTAAAAACTTAAGATATTCTAAGTGACTCAGAAAAAACTTTAACTTTCTCAGACCTTTGTTAGAGGGCAAGAAGTGGAGACTGTGGAGAGCAATAATTATCTTCATGCTTACAATGTAATATTGAGCTTTGACGTGAACACACAAGCAATAAAAGGCGACACAGACTGTAAATTCTGTTCAGGCGAAATGTTGACAGAGAGCTGAAGCTTTTATCTCACAGATCCATCCTGGAACAAAATGTGACACTGATTTATTGGAATGGGAATTTAATTATGTGAAAAAAGGGAATCAATCAAGTCAGCGAGTAAAATCATTCCAAGTGTATCCTGGCAAATCCCAACAATTCTGTCGAAACAGGAAAAAGTTTTCATTTATCTCATGTGCAATAAAAACTCTTAATTTTAACAAAACAATAAATTGCAAGCTGGTTCCCTGCTGAGCTAACAACTTCCTCCCGATGAACTTTTATTGTGCCCCGTTTTGTTTGTATATTATGTGCACTTTTAATACCTTCAGTTAATCTCATTGCTTTTTTATTGTGCATTGTTATTGTTTTTAATCTCCCTTGTATGACAATAAAGATTGGAACCAATGTGAAGAGGAATCAGGAACAAAGATGACGAACACACTGATTTGTTTGAGTTGTATTGTGATCTGACCGGCAGTCCTGTTGAGATCTAAAGGCTCTCCTGTCGTTGACATGCTAGTCAGTCGAGCTGGCAGACTTTGAGTCGAACCTGTTCTCAAGAATCAAATGACACAATTTTTAAGAAATATAAAAGCACAAAGGGTTTGTCTTGCAGACTGCACCTGGTTATAAATTCCTACTATCATCGTAAATGAATCAGTTTGTCAAAGGCTTCATGATTATTGCTGCAGAGCATCGCAGCTGCTCATACTTCACCTTCTTGCAGGCTCACCTGTTGTTAAAGCAGTGCTGGCAGCTGTTGGTAGTGCTGTTGTTGCAGAGAATAACTCTGGAATATTGCAATGAAAACAAATTATTCGTAACAAAAGAATAAGAAAAGAACATTTAGAGTTTGAATTAGGATGATGTCTTACAGAAATCAACTAATTGTGATAAGAATAACCACAGAAATGTGCCTCTCTGGCTGTAATGTAGGTCTGCAGGTGTGTGAAACCTTTCTTCTTTTCTTTGTTAACGTATTCAGCATCCTTTTAAAGGTCTACACTGCAAGATTTAATGGCATCTAGAGGTGAAGTTGCAAATTGCCCCCAACTGAACTGCCCTCCACTAACACTCTTCTTCTAAAAACCCTCTCCTGCTTTTAGGAGATGGCACATCTGCTGGCCAAAAAAATGAGACAAATGCAAAAAGCCCTCTTTAGAGATGGTGTTTGTCCATTCTGGGCTACTGTAGAAACACGTTTGACTCCATGAAAGATCGCCTGCACCCTTTGTGGATACAAAAGTCTCATTTGAAGGTAATAAAAACACATTAATTCTCATTTAGGTGATAAAACACTTATTAAAAAAACATATATATTAATAATATATTGTATTTCTGCCATTTTCTACAAATCCCCCAAATTCTACAAACTGGACCTTTAATTTATCTACTTAACGACCTCAGTGAAAGTGACTGCTAAAATAAATTGCTTCAGTGTTTTTGTTTTTTTTTCATGTCGATGCCTAATGAAGAAAAAAAGGAGTAATTCCAATCCCCAATCTGCTTTCTGCCCCCAACAGATATTATATAATTACCTCTGTAAACACACTTCAGATAAAAAAGGTCAACTTCATGTGACACATGACATTTAGCTTTTTTACAACAATAATAATGGCCATAAAGGATCTGTGTCTGGTTAATCTTTTATCCAGGTATCCACTAAGCCACAAAAGGGAGTGCGTTTTACAGGTGTATGTGAGAGGACTGAAGTGGATTGGATGGATAATACGCACCAACAGGTAGTATGCTGATCCTTTCAGGGTCAGATGTCAGGATAAGGAAGTCATTAGAGAAGGGTGAGGTCAGTAACGCAGCAATCTTGGTCTGAATCGCCTCTACATTAGCAGCTGGATCCACATTAACGTAGGCTTCACAGCTGAAACTGGGGATTAATCACAATGACATGATGTTAAATGAGATGATAGTAGCAGTGTATCAGGGTTTGGACAACATCTGGTTTGTATAGTCCTTTCCAGGTCTTGAATTCATCTTACCTCGTGTTACAAGATGAGTTTGTCGAATTCTGAAAACAGAAATTTTTAATATAATTATTAAAAGGTTTTATGATTTTACATGTTAGAAACCTCCAAATTAACATCAGTGCTCACAAACGACATTTATTTTCTCAGAAAATGACATTGTTCAAGCATTTCATCTGTTCTCAGATCAGCTGGAGTCTCATTAATTAACAGTGTGTTTCACTGTAAGAACGGCAGCTGGAATTGCCAGGATGGTCTCACACCACCATTACTTGGATTATGAATTCAAATCCATATGCAGGCAAAGTTCACCATAACACCTTAAATAAATTAAAATGTTTCACCCAGGGTGGGAAATAATAATACAAATGTATTGGCACGGTGAGAATTGACCATATTTGCTTTCTATGCTTCATCTATCCAACCACAAGCACCCTAGATCATCAGGAAAAATCCCTTTCTTTGTCTTCTGTTGGTTGTAGCCACAATTCACCATAAACAGTATGAATCAGCAGGCTCATTTCTATGCATCAGCATTCATTAAGTGCTTGGCAAAGATCCTTTTTGGTTGGATATGTGAGTAAATATGTAGGATATTAAGACTTTTTTGTTGTAATTGTTGTTGGGCCAGATTTTTGAGGCCAATGCCATTTTCACATTTGGAGAGCTCTGTTTTTTATATCACTGCTTCTTTCTGTGGAAAATCAAACTGAAGCTTCACAGTGTCAAGTACCTGAGTCTGTTGCACAGCAGCATTATTACCTCCATGGCAGGCATGACTACATGGGGACACAGATAACAGTTATTAAACACAGACGTGTTGACTGTGATCACAAATATAAACTTAGACTTTTAATCCACCATCATATCTGTCGGTCATTGCTAAGACACACACATGGTCTTACACACACACTCACACACACACACACACACTCACACACACCCTGATGAGAAACCAGGTGACAGTGACTGAAAGTGATACACACTCTCTCAGGTGCTCACCTCGAGTACTAATTTGAGAAACTAGTATCTTATGTAAATGTTTTTAAACTTGTTGTACTTGTTACTTTACAGCATTCATCTGAGAGGCTTCAAGTTAGTATACAGATTAAGATTTTACATACAAAACAATTCAATAAGTTTACAAAATATATTGTGCTGTTAAATATTAAATTATCCAACAGAAAGTGAAACAGTTAGAATTTTGCTCAACAAACTATAAAAATAATATCTTACATATAAATACATTATTTATAATAATCCAATAACAGAATGTACTAACATTTACAGGCTTTTATCACTTTTTAGCTAAATAGCATACTTTCAATTACGATATTTTAACATTTTGCAATTACTTTTTGCTTAACTTTTGCTTAAATGAAGTATTTGTATATTTTATTATTGCTACTTGTAAGTAAAAGATATTAATACTTCCTTCAGAAATCTGAGAGGGTTATTTTGTAAAAAAAAAAACTGCATTACCTTGACGGTGGCACGTGGACGTCTTGGACAGAAATGTTGTGAGGGAAAATGCTCTCCAACTGTTAGAGATGACAACGAAGATTATTTTTGTGTGGGCATATATGACCTTTCAAAATCTCTGTTTCTCACATTCTATTAACATAATCGTGTTTCTTTTTTATACCCAGTGTCTTGTGATTTCCTCCTGTGACACCGAATAATTTGCAGGCATTGTACAGTTAAGTGTTGTCCACATATTGATTTTGTAGCGTGGCCATTCTAAAAAAAAAACAAAAACAAAGAAAATGAAAGCTTGAATTATTTCCAGGGGAAAGTTTTAGATTTTTTAACAAATTTATGAACAGTTCATAATGCTAGACTCAGGAATTTGCTGTTACGCCTCTCACATTTTCTTTGACCTTAAACTTTAGCTGCGAGCGGAATGTGCCTATTCATTCACCCCTCACCTACAGTAACTTGCCTTGTAATGTGAATCATTTAGAAAACCTTTGCTGGATGAGATGCAGCAGAAAATGTTCATTACCACATGTTACTTACCACAGTGTATGTCATTATCTGACTCAACAGGGCAGTCATCTTTTCTTTCTTTCCACTGCTTTTCGTCCCAGCTCAGCACGTCTCCATCTGCACAGTTCTGCCTGCTCAGCTCCTCAGCTCTCCATTCTCTGGCCCACATCCTGAACAGGCTGATCTCACCAAACAGCTCAGACTTATCCTCCTTCTGTACCCCATTTGCATTTACAAAATGAGATGCCCCCAAAGTGAGGGTGCCCCCCTGGGCCAGTTGCTTGCCTAGGCTTGACTCCGTAAATCCCTCATACGCCTTGGTTCCATTTATGTAGACCTTCAGCTCCAGATCTCGGCCAGACCACGTAATACAGATGGAGTACCATTCATTCAGCCTTAGTTCCCTTCTCAAAGAATGATATACTCCGAATAGCACAACTTTTGGATTTTCACCTTTGCCCAAAAGTCCCAGCTCTATGCGACTAATCCCAGGTGCTTTGTAGACAAAAGCTGTCCAATCTGGTGCAAGGGTGCGGCGTAAAAGTGTGCATACGGTCAGCTCCGTAAGGGCTGGCACCACAGTTTCTGGCCGTAGCTGCTGCAGACACCGACCATTGGCACTTATCTTCTTCCCCCACAGGCTGGAAGTGGCAGAGGCACCTGAAACAATAAAACAACATAACACATTCAAAGTGATGGTATTATGTACTTTTTGTATTTAAGACTAGACTTAAGACTACATGTGATATATTTTAGAAATTTACATTGTCAAGTGCACTGAAATCACTGAATTAGTGGAAATCTTACTAGAACCCAGAAGACACACTGACAGCTGCACACACAGACAAACAGTGAGAGCAGACAAGCCTCTGACGGAGCTCATGGCAGCTTACAAAATGCAGGACCTTCGATGTAAGTCAAGTGGTCATCAGCTGAAAAGTGACAGTATCATTACTCGAACTTAATTTGCATTGTAAAAGTCCATGCATTTTTTGTGACATGTGACAAATTAGCAGAGACTTACCATGATCAATTCCTTGGTCAAAAAGTTCAATTCTGAGGTATTTTAAAGTTACTTTGTGAGAAATTAAGCAATCAATATGAGTTCATGTGAAGCCGGCTGATCGATGCTTGAGTCTGTTGGAAGGCGTCACACTGTTTCTCCATGAGAAAACCTCCACACCCTCTCCTCTTAACTCACTGAGTTACTCATTAATCAACGGCAATAAACTTAACTAACGAGTGGATAATGTTAAAACCACAGCTCCATGGAATATTTGCAAACTGAATCTCAGAATTCTCCCATTAACACATTTGAGTAAGTTGTGTTCAGTATGACGCACCTAGTTTAAATGTTAGAGTTTGAGAGACTCATTGAGACTTTTAATGGTTATCTTAACGGGATTTGAGTAGTTTAAAAGTTGAGAAATAGTCTGATTTGACTCACTACCTTGTTTTGTTTTATTTTGTATTGTAATGTTCTTGTACTGCTCTTGTGCTCTATATTTATTCTCAAGTTATACCTGCTTAAACAAATCTAATCAGCCTGTGTGTGTGACAGATGATGATAATGTCTGTTTTGTTTTCAGCTTAAACTAAGGAAAGTTTATGGTACAGCCTTTTATTTTGAGCCTAAACAATTCAAATGGCCGATGTATGACACTAAACCTCCTTCTTAACAGCTGTTAAATCCTGTCAGGATATAATGCAACTGTATTATTTCTGGTTATCAACACTGTGTCACCTTCAGCACGTCCCTCCTCAGTGGAAGCAGTAGTGGACAAAACAATACGAATGGAAGTGTTATAGATGCTATTCCAGCCTGCAAACACAGTGAAACACACACACACAAAGTCTCCTTGTTGAAAACACGTCCTGTAACAAGGGTCTCTTTCATGCATTTTAAATCCCTTCGCTCCTCCTCTGCTCCCTGTCTGAGAAGCCAGAGCCAAAACAAGCGGCTTCCCCCTGAGGGAATATGAGAAGGTGTGACGTGAGGTGGCCCAGGTGGGGGAGACCTGAAAGTCTCGTATTCATTGGTCCACTGGTTGATAGTCCAGTTGGGAATCTCTCCTGCGTCACAAGTGATGCAGAATGAGGGGGATTCCCAAAGATCTTTCCCACCACTTCACCTCTGCCGTCTGAGGAGCAGCCTGTGGTGAGGCACGCCACGCTGCCACTCATCGATACTTTGCTCATTGAACTATATTATATTTTGCTCATTAAACCATATGGGCCACTTAAAATTCACCATTTAAGTTTGTATTGTTTTTTTCTGCAGTATTTTTTACAGCAGCTGTCTTTTTACAGCATGTGAGTTAAGTAAATCAAAGGAGGTGGTATAGAACTTTATAATTGTGTTCACAAGAAAATTCAGACTTTTTAAGGATTTCAGATTCAGGGTGCAGCAGCTCTGCTCTTCAGAGAAGGACCATGAACTCTTCACCAATGGGGGCTTGTCTCTATGTGACTCTGCTCATGGTAGGTCTGACCATTAAACAGTTGCCTTGCACAAAGTATTACTATCAGATACTCTTTACTTTTAGAGATAGAGAGTAACTAAAAATATTTGCTCGGACACTGTATTATAAGACCTTTGACATGTTTGTACTTTACTTGCATTCCAATCACATATACTTCTCTTTTTTCTTTTCTTTTCTTTTTTTGCATGATATAATGCAGTGGTCAGTGCACAAAAACTGCTAATTGAGCATCCAAGAGTCATCAAAGTTTTTTCATAATGAATCTGTCAGTGTTTTATACCTGTTTCCAGTACATATGAACTGATTTACCTAAACCATCACTTTTCTTACACTTGTTCAGGATCTTGCCCTTTTCCCTTCTATACCAAATCTAAATCTAAATCTTGAAATACATTAAATACACTTTCTTTAAAATATTTCTTTAATTTTACTAAATTTAACTTCAGATACAAGACTTGGAGCAAACTATTTTTATAGTGAAGTATTGCTACTTTTGTTTTAGTGAAACCAGGACAATTTTTCCACCACAAATTATTGTAAATGTGCCTTTTCTCAGGTTCATTGTGTGCTGGTGACATCTGAGCCGAGCTGTGATCAGACTGAGTTCTTCCATCCTAACGGCACTTGTGTTTCATGTCCCGTATGTGGGCCAGGAGAGCAGCTCTCAGAGGTAACACTGCATCGCTTCCCCCTTTAGCTTTCACCCCTTTACCAGTTTTGCTCTTTAGCTCTGAGTCTATATTGTCCATCATTCTCAGGACTGTGGTTTTGGAGATGGTGGTGGAGGTGTCTGTATTCAGTGTGAAGGAGGGAGGTTCAGTGCAGATACAGGCGTGGCTCCCTGCATGCGATGCACCCAGTGCAGTCTGCTGAACCGCCTGGAGAAGACGCCGTGTTCACCCACCAGTGATGCCCAGTGTGGCCGGTGCCTCCCAGGGTAAGCTACATCCACAGCGTCAAGCCTAATTAGCTAGTATGAGCTAGCTTTTCTTGTTGTGTGTGTTCAGTTTATGAATGTGGCTGTGTTCACAGGTGTTATGAGCTCAGGAGTTTGACTGGGGAAGTGGAGCTGCTCTGTGTGCCTTGTAACAACCGTGACACTGTCCATAAAGAGTGTTTGCTTTTGTCAACAGAAGGCTCTAGAGGAGGTAGGGCCAAGGGATAAATCATAGTTAATAAACTTGTATAAATAGTTTTTTTATTGACCAGTGATTTACCACAGATGTTGTCAAGGAAAAGTTATAACTCTTCACTGACAGGCAACGCCGTCACTGAGGACAGGAACAATGTCAAACAACCCCGAGAGAGGAGTGAGTAACCCTGTGGATTTTTACTTTTTCATGAAACAACTTTTCATTTGAGCTCTTGTGTTCAATTTGATTTGAGGGACTTTATGTTTAATCTAGGAGTAAAAGAGGAAACATTCCCAGTGGTCCTGATTGGTTCAGCAACAGCTTCCTCCATTTTCCTCATAGCTCTGTTTCTTTGGGCTTTTCTTCTGACTGCTGAAAGATTCAGTGAGTCGAACACGTAATGTTTGACATTTCTGCCCATCTGGTTTTTGTTTGCTTGACTAAATTTGGACTTGTTGCAATGTTCAGAGCAGGTTCCCGAGTACTGTCCTGAGCCTGAAGGACTGATGTCTGCAGATGACCTTCTGTGCAAACCTTTGTTTGACCCCACAGAGGGAGCAGCCACACAACCAGAGGCCCCCTCACAGACACTTGGTTCAGCTCAAGATCCTCCAAGGTGCTTTTGCAAATACTATATACTGCTTTATTGAGCATTCATACTTACATACATTATTTACATAAGTATTTACATAAATTTATTTATATCTCCACCCAGAGCTCACGAGAATGAGGTACACCCCCCTTCTATTGTGATTAATGTCACCACCAACATTAAACCCTCCGGTGAGAAAGAGGAGAACATCACACAGGAGGAGCAGCAAAGCGGCTGCTGTTCAGTGGAGGAGGTAAAGCTGATTAATGATGTAACAATGCCAAGATATGGATTCTGCATTTCAATGTAAATGTCCCACAGTGATTCTAATAAACTATTAATTTAAGTCCGTGTGGGTAGTTTGTCAGCATACAAACCGACAAAAGCTGTGGTCACCCAAATGCATCTCAATCCAATCCCCTATTTACCCACTGTGGTATCTCGCTATAGACTGACTTTAGTGGTTTTTGCCATGGAGACTTCTGCCATCACCTGCATTGGATTAAAATAAATAAAATTTGTTTAAAGCATGGAAATTGACCTCTGAAAAACTCAAAGCAATGCTTCTTTTCAGAAGTATTGAGTAAGTCCATAGACTATAAATATGGAAAATTTAAGCCA
>JAUZTA010000031.1:15726225-15741155 GCA_034780835.1 Ctenochaetus striatus
TTTAGGATGTCATCTGCTTGGATTTATCTCTTGTTTTTCTTGTTTTGATTGATGATTGTGAATTAAAAGTTCTCTGTATGTATTTTAAACTGAGATATCATCTTTGTTTTTGTTTGTTTATATAACTGCAGTTCAACATTACTAAGCATAATGTGAACTAATATACCTCAATTTTTGTACCTGTGGGTTAGATGCTGGTATGTACACTAGATGGAGACCTTTACCCTCCTTTAGAGGAGCCAACTGGCACTGACCCCAAAAGCAAGAAGAAGGACAAAGACAAGGATAAGAAATTTGTTTGGAACCATGGCAGTAAGTAGAGAAACATCTACACACAACAGCTCTTCAACTGCAATTTGCTGAAAACTTCAGCAGTTCAGGAAGCAGAGTTTGCCCTCAGCTTAATGAGCCATTTTGAATCAGTAATCCTGTTGTTTTGGTCTGCAGTCACCTGCCCTCTGAAGAACACACGCAAGAGAAGATTTCGGAAGACAGCGAAAAAGAAGGTTTTGACATTTTCATTTCCCCCTCAGCTCTCCACCTCCCCCTGTCCCATCCATCTCTTTAGCATCCTGCCTGATGATCCATCACTTTCCTAGGCTCTCTTCCAACAAGACATTTACATTTCATAAAAGAAAGAACTGTGGCGAAAGTGAAAACTAAGATTTACATATAAATAAAGCCTTTCCATCTTAGTTTGCCCCAAAGGCACGCAAGAAAAGCAATTTCACTATTGCTTTGATCAAAGAGCGACTGGGCTTGAGCACTATACTTCTACTTTGTCTTCAGAATAAATCTTCCTGAAGACGCAGAGCCTAGCCATATTGATTTGGCCCCTTCTGTTTTTAATCGCTAATGTGCTTCTTGGCATGCGGCCAGCTGCTACCTTTGTATGCATGTGTGTGTGTGTGTGTGTGTGTGCGTGAGTGAGAGAGAAAGACAGACAAAGGAAGAAAGCAAGCAAGTGATGCTGCTAAGCTGTGTGTAACCCAATCTCTTTCTCTCTCTCACAGTACATTGAATCTCCTGATGTGGAAAAGGAGGTGAAGAGATTGCTGAGCACAGACGCTGAGGCTGTCAGTGTCCGTATCCTTTCAGACACCTGCTGCTATTCTTTGCTTCCAACTTGCAAAGCCTAAAAAGCTAATTAATCAAATGTTAAATTAAGCAAAACAGTACTAGTGTTTATCGCACACAACAGCATGCAAAAGCATATAATGTAGAATCAGATGGGAAGCTAACCCCTGGCTATGGCTTAAGCTTTGATGTAACATTAAAAAAGATATTAAGAATTCTTTTGTCTTTTTAGGACAAACATAGCTCCATTCCCATTTTACATCCAAACTATCATGATCTAAGGTCCTGACTTATGCCTGACTCACCTTACGTGACTCCGTCTAACGTCTGTGAAAGAGATGCACTTTACAAGGAGGCCATTAGTGCTCTAATGAAACCCTGAACTTGCCTGACAGAATAAGAGCACAGTGGGGCTTCTTTGAGTGGCTGCCTGCAGTGTGTTAATTGAGACGGACTGTTCATTATCATTGCTTAGTTGGTCGTAGAGAAGCTAGATTCTAATTATAGTTGCAGCATTTACATGCAGCGGCACACACACACACACGACATTAGGGCTTGGTGACCGTTTTTACTCTCATATCGCCCAATTGTGGTTATTCACCGTGGGAGGAAGAAGATGGGCTGGAGAGAGTTAAATCACAGCACACGAGTGAAATGCAAGCATGGACAACTAGTGTCAGTGTCAAAGTAAAATGTAACATCTAGGATTTTATGGATCTCACCCAAGGTGCAAAAGTTGAGGCTGAAGATATTATACAGCCATGTAAAGGATGTGAAGCAGTGAAGGATGGTGGTGCTATAAAATCACAGCATCAGGATCTGTTTAAACTAACTGCCTCCACATGGCTGCTCACCAAGAGCAACATTTTGCTGAGCAGTTATATGAGGAACAAAGATGTGAGGTGTCAGATCCATGGAAATGAGACAGCAAACTGGTTTGTAATTAAGGATTTCAAATTCACTCGCCACTGGTGCTGATTAACAGGGCTCAGCTGGTGGACATGCTGCTCCACCAGAAACATTTCCAGATTCACAGAACGGTGCTGATTGTGGGGTTTATTGGAACAGTTTAAGGATCTTAGATCTGATGGTAACTAAGGTAAAATTTCCTTCATATTGGCGCAGGAAAAAAAGCAAATGTCAGTCATCCCTTCAGTTGTTGATATGTGATCTGATTGGCAGTCTGCACAAACCAACTTACACATTAATAAAGGTTAAAGGCAGTTCCCGTGAAGTTTAATCAGTTGTTTATCTTTAAAGTCTACTTTAAAGAAGAAATTTTGGAAAATGAGCGTTGTAAAGACTGTTTTTGTTCACCTTAACCCGTGACATTCAGGGTGGGAAATCATAGCAGAGGACGAGTCTAAAGAAGCAGATCAGCATGGCTCTCTGGGTAACCTGGACTCCTCACCTGGCACCTCGGGACATAAGATGGGTCATGGGTCCTCTGGTAAGTAAAAACATTTTTTATTACTAAATAATGAAGATTAAGATGTAGTTTGTTAACATGCTGTGTTCTCTGCTCTGTAAAAGCTGCAATATGGGCCTGTTCTGTATTGTTAATTGATGTTTTACTTTTGAGGACAGTACATTTTTGATATTTGAGAGTTTCTAAACTCGTTAGTATGTTGTTTGTTGTTTTATCAATATATTTTTTCACATAGAACAAAAAACTAACAATTTTCATAAGGACCATAAAGTTAGTGGGATCCTTTCTAAACTATCTCGAAGTTATCTGGCATTTCTGTGATTAAATCTCTTGTTGGAGAACATATATGTTGTTACAGATATATCTGTAATGAGCTAAAATCAGTTGATTTATTGGTGAAACTCTAAAAAGTAAGATGCAAATCTACAATTTAATTCTCAACGGTTAAAAAACAAGGCCTGTCTGGTTTTTATTATGGTTTAAAAAATGTGCTGGCACTTTGAAAGCACTGATAGCTTTTGAGATTAAATTGCCTGCTGCCAAAAAAAGATTTCTTTGATACACTTCTCTTACCAGCGAAGGTTTCCCTCTTCCTCTTAAACCTGCACACCAGCCTCGTCTCTCTTGATAGCCTCGGCCCCAGTGTCTTGAAATGGAAATAGAACAACCCAAGCATTAATTACTCTTTGGCCTTAAATGTCTTTTTTGCCTGCTGACTTCCTAGAGTTTATTTCTAGTTTCCAGTTGTACAGTGCGTGTGTGTGTGTGTGCATTAAGAGTTGCTGCTTTAAGTGATGCATGTGAATGACTAATATTTCTTTAAAATTTGTAGCACAGTGTTGCATCAAAGAGATTCTACGACAAACATAGAAGAAAACACCTATTTGCTGCCTACAATGTGAATAAACCACCAAGTGTTGGAAAAACACAGTCTGTCTTTGTTGTTAAAGTGTTCATAACATTATGTGTAGTCTTGGAGGCTCTTTTCCACTGCCTGTTTTAAGTGGGAATAAAAGGCTGTTATTCCATCTCACTGTTATGTATAAAAGGTACAAAGATGGTATGGAGTCATTGTTGTTTAGCCTTTAAGCCAGCAGTGGAGGTTGTAACAGAGCTGAATACATGTGTAGAAGGAATGAGCAGGTGAGCCAGCCATTAATTTACAAAATCTTAATATGGTAAAGGGACTACCTGTCCTACTCTGTGTCTATTTCTGCATCGAGCACTGGCCCATCAGAGGCATAATAGGTCAGTTCATGCCTTTGCCACTGTAGGATTCTCAATTCAGTGAGCCAGCAGGATGTGAAAGGGGCATGAAGTTTTTACGATGTGTTAAATGTGCCACCCTTCACTGGGGGATTTAAAAAGCAGCTAAGAGCAGCTAACTCAAAGAAGAACAGCAACAAAACTGCCTGCGATTTGGGAATAAAACAAAGTCTGAGAGCTCTTTACCCTCCAAGCAGAGGACGAGATCAACCACCACATAACAGGGACAGTAAATGATTGTTATTGCCACTGACAAGCTACCAAGGGGCGGGGCATTATACCACCATATTTTGGTTTAGTGTAAAAAAAAAAGAAAAAACAAAGTCAGTGTAAGTATGCAGCTTTTAAAAGAAGCTTGGGTGTCAACATTGGCGTACCTGCTTTATGTCACAGAGAACCATATATGTAACATCTTTTATTGTTTTTCACTATAAAGTAGTTGCTGTGACCGAGACCAAATCAAACAGAGTTTGATTCACTCGCTTCCATCTTTATGTCCATGTTAATAAAACTAATGTGTGTTTCCGCATGATCAGCCCAGCGTGATGAACTGAGGGAGATCTTCAACGACATCAGCAGCTCCAGCGAGGATGAAGAGGACGAAGGGGACCGGCACGAGGATGAGGACCTGAATATCATGGACACGGAGGATGATCTGGTCCGACAGCTCCAAGACAAACTCAACGAGTCTGATTCTGCACAGCATGAGAGCGATAGAAACAACCAGATAGGTGAGAGGATCTTCTACACAGACCTGTAAAACTGTATGAAATGTGTTTGAAAATTCACAGGATTTTACAAACATTAGTGATTATATGAAAAGATTCTTAAAGTATGAAAGAGAATGTAACTTATTATAATACTGGACTTTATGTTCGTGTTATGCAGAGCAGGAAACTGTGTTAGTTATACAGTCCTTCGTGCTGTGCTTGCAACTTGCATGTGCACCTCAGAGCGAATGCTGACTCCATCAGTAGACTGAACCAGCATTCACTCAGTCTTTCATTTTTCAGTCACGACAGTTCAGGGCTGAAACCTTGAAATGCTGATATCTGAATGCACTTGTTGACCAAAGAGAGTCTGACATTTAATATCATCAAACCCACTCAGATATCCCTCAAACAGAGGTCAAAAATAACCTGAGCCAGGTGTCTAGACTTCTAATAAGAGCTGAGTTTTCTAGGTCAGACACACTTAAATGAGTAACCCTGCTCTGACTTAAATACACATACTGCGCCCTCGTCTGTGGAGATGCACAACACCGACAGCTCTCGGTTGTCCTCCTCAGCTAACCAGCCTGACAGGTGTTGTGGTTCAGCATTCGGCTCAGACAGCTGTCCAGTCTGACAGCTTAATGCCTCCTTATCTACATACATGGAGCTGTCAGTCAGCAGCAGCAGCGAGGCAGAGATGTTACAGATGTGTTTAAGTCCTGGTGTGTGTGTTTTTCTGGCGGCGCTACTAAGTTGTAATGAATGGGTCTGCAGGGAGTCCTCCCTGCTTGATGGTGCATATTATATGGGTTGTATTAAAGGATTGGGAGTCAGTTGGGGGGAAGCAGAGGATGGATACAATTAGTTTGGATGGTAGTTGATGGTGATGGAGCCACAGGTTGTTGCGAGGCACTATCACTTTGGCTGGATTTAATGAGAACCCTCTGCGGAGCCCAGAGCAGAATGATTTAGTTGTGTCTTTTAGTGCTCTGGCCTGCTGGCTCACATCCTTTTAAATGGATTTGTTGTTCCCATTAACTTCAATTTGTCGAGCTGAAATGGAGGCATCCTTGTGGTACAGCAAGCTAAGGTGCATATCTTGTCCTCACGTCTCTGCCAGTTAGAGTGTGTGTTTCGCTGCACAAGAAAGCAGAAGCGTAACTGACATTTGTTTTTTTTCTTTTCTTTTGTGTGTGTGTGTGTGTGTGTTTTTATGATGGTCGTAACATGTGAACTGCCTGCTGTTCCCTGCAGTTATGGAGTATCAGGTGCAGATCAACAATGTCAAGGCCAAGCTCCAGGAAACCCGCGCCCGGAAGAAACAGCAGGAGGAGCTCATCATGAAAGTGGAAAACCAGGCCCTCAAAGTAAGCAGTGAACAGACACATTTTTTTTTTGTTGTTTTGCACAGTCATTAAGAAAGTAGGTCTGCATGTACAGAAACAAACAAGCACATGCAGATGAGCTTGGAGGCAAAAGTCTTCATGCAGCATAAGTTCTCTCAACAGTGATGATGAAGACAGATGATTACACATAGTGTTGGAGGCCATTATTTAGCTTCTTTGTGGGTTTTAAAGCTTTAAATATTACATTTCTCCCATCAGCTCTTTACTATTATGGCACAATGGCATGAAAATTCATTGTTCTTCCAAGCGCTCTTTAGTGGAGTCGTAACACTGAGCAAAACATGAGCAGACACGGCCTGTTTTACTTTGCCATTTAGAGCTCTCATTGCCCGGTGTTTTGGGACCGTCAAAGCCCCATCTCCAGTTGTTATTATCACAGTCGCAGGGAAAAGGTCAGCTGTCTCTGACTGGCATTCCAAGTGGCATTTCTGTCGGAGAGGAGATGGTGACATGTGCAGCCCAGGCGGACACACATTTAAAGCCATCACGGTTTAATGAAGCTCATCTTGTTTGTCTCTTTCCTCTTGCAGAACCGTTTCCAAGCCTTGTTGGATGAGATTGTTCAACAGGAGGAGCGGGAGATGGAGCAGGTGAGAACCTTTTTTTTTTTGTGTGAAAGTCGAGGATCAATGCTTCCTGCGAGCTTTCTGCAGCTTTCATCAGGTTGCATGAATTTATCTCGTGTTAATGTCAAATACATTGTCAGTGAATTGCATTGTGCTTGCTGTCCTTTTCAAACCCAATCATTCTCATGCCTAACAGCCGAGTTCAAATTCAATCATGTGAATTTTAATTTGTCAGCAGCTACTAGTGGAGCCCCTTTTGCATCTACAGCAAATAAGCCACCCACTGTCTTGGGTCTTTGTTTGTATTGACAAATGAAGGCCACAAATTAATGTGAAAAGACATGTTAATCATCATCCACTTACCCTCCAATTACAACCCCGGGGACTGTCGGGCATCAATCACGCCTTCTTTTTTTCTGTTTCAACAGCTGGCCTCCCTGCAAGAGCAGCTGGACTCTCTCATAGAGAAGTGACCACCAGGGGGCAGCCTCATGTCATGTTAAGCCACAAACAAACACAGCAGAAGAGGAGGAGGAGAAGGAGGAGGAAAGGAGCTTTTATCCAGGAAGAGAGAAGCCTTTATTAGCTGACTTGCTGTGTCATTCCTTTCAGTTTGTTGTAAGTTAGTGTATGATTAAAGTGTTCAGTTGGCTTTAAAAGTGAATATTGTGTCTCTGTCTTTGTTTCTTTGCTCCACTTATCCTGCAGCTCTCCCTGTTTGTACTTCATTACCTTAATAAAAACTAAATTACCTTAATAAACAAGTGTCCTGGAAATGGAAACTGATAGTTAATTGTGTTTGGGATGAGATCTTAACAAGTGGGCAGTTTGATGTTGGGCATGAACATTATTCTTCTGTAAGTGGGTGAACCTTCCTCAGTTTTAAAAGAAACAGTGCACAATCTGTGAAGTGGCATATTTCCACATCAAACAGCAAATATGATACTGCAAACAAAAGTTGCCCTGTTTGCCTCGAGACATGTATTAATAAATGAAGCAGACCTCAACAGCTTCTTTGTTTGTATAGGATTACAAGCTAAAATCCAACCACATACCTCTTATTATATTGCTCTCCTAACAAAACACAGTAGCTAATGGTCAGGTTAGCAAGTCGACCCCTAAATCACACTGGATTGGCTTAATTCATGCAACAGTTCCTCAGCTCAGGATGAGTCATTACAAATATTTCAAAGGAAAATAGAGAAGCATTTGATGCAAACAACAATATATTTTCAGTGCTTTTGCAATCACGCACTTGTATGATTGTGAAACATTTGTGAGAATTTAAATACACAAAAAGTTAAACAACAAAGATATACTGTAGTTCTCTGTAAGACGCTCAATTGTGGAAATGTTATAATTGACATATTAACTTTTGCCAGTTATGGGAGAATACAGTAATTTTCATCTCACTGCTCACAAATGTGTTTGGTGTAAAATACACTGAGTTTAAGCCTTGAACCAGGACAATATACAGTCAACAACAAACAGAATCTAGATTTTAATCTTATTTGAGGCAGTTTCAAGTGCTTTCTGTTCAAATGAGAGCAGAGATGAGTAGTCAGTTTGCAGAGCAATAATCAGTTAATATTCTGATAATCCCTTATTTGTTATTCATTGGACTAAAATGCTAGGAAGTACCTGTTTCTAGCATCTCAAATGTGAGAATTTGCTGCTCTCATTGCTTTACATGATCATAAATTCAGCATATCTTGTTTAACTTGAAATTGTTGTGTGTCATAGCTGGTGGCTTTGGGTTATTATGGCATATTATTACCAAGTGTCGAACAAAGCAAAGAAATTTAAACGTAGTCTGTAGATTAATCAATAATTAAAGATGTCTGATGGTGGAGCCCCACTTAAAATTTAAGTAGTTGCTGTAAAAAGTAAAATTCTCCTGTGTGATGTAAAATCCTCCCATCTCGGCCGGACAGCTGTGGCACGAAACAATTGTCACGTCATTAGATTACTCTCCTTCCAGAATGATCTAAACTTGGTCAGGAATGATCTGGATCTTTCTCGTCCACATGATCTCGGACCTTGACGGTCATCCTCACCTCCTCTGCTCCTTCCTGCAGGGATTGCCCCACCAATCGCAGTGCTAGGCAAGAGATTAGCTGCTCAGATTAAAGTGTCCACCTCCAAACCCTGTCTAATCCTGCCATCTGTCAGAGAGCAGCTAACCAGCCAAGACTCTCTCCACCAGGCTAATTAGAAAAGCCAGAACAATACAGACCTAGAAAGGAAAAAGAAAATCTCCAAAACACAGACATTTTTCTGTCTGGGAGAGAGTCAAGGCAGAGTGACAATGGAGGAGACATACCTTTTAAACCTTCCAGGTGTCAGGAAGAAGATTCTGGCTGGAGGCAAAGGACCGCTGCCACACTTCCCACCCGGGACCAAGGTAACAAGTCACGGTTAACCTGACAATTGAAATAATACTAGTTTCAAACATGGTATTATTGGCAATGAAGCCTTGCATGACCACCATTTTGTTGTAATTATATTCCACAGAAAAATGTCTATTTTAGCTGTGTTGTACTGCCCACTTCAATTAGATTTTGTTGAATTATTCATGAAATGAGGGAATTTTTTTTTCTGTATCTGGCACTTGATGCACAGAGCAAACATTTGGTCAACCAAATTGCAACATGTTTTTTGGCACCGTATCTGTGTTTCTGTTCATCCACTGATCCGCTGGTCGCCGACTTTTTTTCCATTCCAAGTCATATCCAGCCATATGGCACCGAGCCTGGACACCGTGACAAACATTTTCCATGACAATGTCAGCATGAATTTCCTCTTTTACCTGTGTGTCTGTTTTACAGTGAGTGTGTTTCCTCCCAGGTGAGGTGATTCCCAGTTGTTCACTCAGTTATCAGACCATTATGCACAATCTGTCAAGCCTATAAATAGAAGGTTACATGGAGGCAGCCTACTTTTACAGTCAGTGATGGTAAAGGCTTTGTGAAGTCTTTCGCATGTGAGCAGACAGATGGAACACAATGAAAACTTGTTTGTTTTTGGTTTTATAGGAAGTGACTCAAATTTATGACAGTGTGCAGTGAAATTTAGCTTTTTAAAAATACACTTGTCAGGCTTGCAAAACAGTCATAAAATTGCCAACAACCGCACATTGTCAAAGTTGAATGTCTATTTCCATTTATTGTGTCTATTCTGTGTTGTGTGTATGACAGCATATGCAAATATCAACAAAGGAGAAGAGAAAAGATACACATTAATGCATGCATATAGGTATACCTATACATAAATTTAAAAAATAAGAAAAGGCAGGATATTTTTCACTGTAGAATGTAGAAAAATATGGTATATTTTTGTCATCTGCACATTTGGAAAAACCCACGAAAACATCTCTAAGCCAGTGATGAAAATGTCTTTTAAGTTCTCTTTCAAAGGGGGAATCTAAGGTCTTTGAAAAGATGTGGGGATCATTCGTTGACTTCCTGAAAAACAAATCACACAGAATGTTTTTCAAAGCTAGAAATCTATTCGTTGAAAGTACAAAATAATGACCTAAATAATATGAATGAAAATGCAAATTACTGCGCATTTTTTCAGGTTTATTCCTTGGACTAATAGTTTCAGTCCCTAATCTTCACCTTCTTGCTCCTTCTGTCCCTCGTTCCTGCTCCCTCCTTCCATCCAGCTGGTTTTCCATTTCCAGACGCTGCTGGACAACTTTGAGCGAACAGTCATTGATGACAGTCGACTGGCTGGCAGGCCAGCTGAGATCTTTGTCGGAAAGATGTTCAAGATGGAGGTCTGGGAGACCCTGCTGATGTCCATGAGGATTGGAGAGGTGGCTGAGTTCTGGTGTGATGCCACTGTGAGTTGAACTACAGACTACAGACAAAAAGATATCGGGCCCCTGAAAGAAGTCCTAATAGTTGTTTATGAGTAAAGGGAATATTTTCTCCTAAAGATGCATATGAATCAATAATCTGAAGCCTGCTGCATGCTCAGTATTATAAACACAACAAGGTAATCTTTTTGTGCAAATTGTAGTGTTTCTCATCTGGAGAAAAAATGTAATTTGCAAGTAAAAATCTGGCCATTTTCTTGTATTTTCCTGGTTGAATTGATTGGCACAGGCTGGCAGCACTGGGGGGGGTTAGCATGATTAAGTGCTATGTCTTTTTGCAGACGTTTTGTTTGTGCTTTTGTTGATGAGTTTATTTTGCAGCACACAGGCTTGTACCCCATCGTGTCCAAGGGAATGAGGCTCATTGCTCAAGGGAAGGACCCCCTCGAGGGCCAGAGGCACATGTGTGGCATGGGAAACATGTTTCACTACCACTCCACCGGTTACCCAGAGCTGGATGAGCTCATGAGAACTCCTCAACCACTTATATTTATCATGGAGCTGCTGCAGGTAAGCACCGCTGTTAAAATACTGCATGTCACACTGGATAGCAAAAGAAGGAGACAGTGTAAACAAATCAACTGTGCTTTTTAAAAAAAAAAAATAAGTAGCTTTTCTCATATTTTAGCATCTGTAAACACAGGCTGACAGTAAAAAAAGACATATTTACCTACTCAACCAGCCCTCTTCAAGAAGTGAGACACTCCTACACACAGCTCTCTAAAAATCTACTGACAAAACTAACAAAAGTGAAGTCCCACTCTGCCTGGAACATTCAGCTTGGATAAAGTGCAGCATCCAGAACAAGCTTGAAACTCACCGGGGGGTCCAGCAGATTTAGCAATAAATTTACTTTTTTCTCATTTCACAATGTTTAGCCACATAGAACTTGACATTTCAGAGTTTTCAGATCATTTATTTAAAGAAAAACTAAGCAGCAACACCACAAAGTGGTAATACTCTGTTGTTAGTAAAAGTGCTGACATTTAAAATTTCAGTTTCACCAAGTATTTTTTTATATTTAAATTAAGTGTTTGAATTTAAAGTAGTCATTATGTATGATGGCTCCATTCAGAGTGATAAATTATGACAGTTATAATCATGTGCAACATGATTATAAAAAGGATTTTTTTAAAACTCCGTGTTTGTTTTGTTGCAGAATAATTTTTAAAACTTTCATTATTTGTTATTGGTGACCTCACATAAATCTAAGCAGAGCTGTGCACAACTCAATCCTAAACAAATTTGATCAGCTACATAACTAAAAACACCTGTGTGCTCATGCAGAGCCTTTAATCCATTATAATATGTTGCATTTAATATAAGTTGATCAAGTGCCTCTATGTAAAATCAAGTGATTAGTACCTATAGCTGTCAAATTAATGCAGTGGTGTAAAAAGTATAAATTTACCTGCAACCATTTGTTGCAACATCTGTTTTGCATTGCATGTATTTTAAAGCAGCAACAAACTGCTTCCATAACACACTGTTGAAAAAACATAAGGGAGCAAACAAGCTCATTCACTGACACATAATGTATTCACTGACGAGTACTTTGGACCTATCAGAGGTCTATTTTCTTCTCATAGACAAACAGGCCTGAATGAGTGCATATTGTGCATTCAGTGGATAGTAATAATATATGCGCACAATGACCGCACAGCACATCTAAACCCCACTGAAGATGCAAACAGTATTGCCACACAAAATGACAACATATGTGTTTTAGAGGAAAGAATAAAGATAATCATCATCAATGACGCAAAAGAGGCTCATTTCATTTTCAATATCAGTGGGTGAAACAAAAGACATCATACAAGGAAAAGCTTGTCTTTGTTTACTGTGTTCACACTGAAATTATTATAGAGTGAGCAATAGGTATCTACCATAAGGACCTCACTGCAGAGGCACTGGCTGTGGTTTCTATAAGGAGCTTTTGAGTCGGTGCATAAACATGCAGCTCTGTGTGGGACAGTGTTATGAAGGTGGGAAGTGTGAATGTGTGCAAGCAATAATGAAGGAACAAGAGCTGCACACGCTCACTGTCAGCTGCTTACCTTGCAATATCCAATTGACGCCCTATGTGCTGTTGTTTTTTTGTTCTGGTGTAATCTCCTCCTGCCTCTGCTGCTTCCAGGTGGGAGACCCCATGTCCTACTACAGAGAGTCGTGGATGATGGAGAAGGATGAGAAGCTGCAGATGGTGCCAGTTCTCCACACGCAGGGCAACGCGCTGGTCAAGCAGAGACAATTCAGAGAGGCTGCAAGCAAGTACAAAGAGGCCGTCCTGCTGCTGAAAACAGTCCAGTCCAAAGTGAGAGAAGGATTAGAGAGGAAAGATGGGATGAAGGGAGCAAAATTAGTGACGTGCAGGCTTGTGCATGTTGAGGTTTTCTCGGGATTTTAGGTTTTTGGGACAAGAAACTCAAGCTCCTTTCCAGTGGGAGATTCCTGTTTTGCTCTGCTTCACTGTGTCCCTGATTATAGGCAGTTGGGTGGGAGAGCTGTCTAAGGATGGAGGAAAACTGGAGGGAAAACAAATTATGTTTGCAATATTCTGTTAAAATAGTGTGAGGAATATTGGTAGGGATTTTTGGCAGCTTTACACATATACACAAATTTGATGTTGAAAGCTCTCAGCTAGTTGGCCTGTGTGCAAACAGTTTTTAAAGCTCTGTTAGCTAGAGATTATGCACCATTGTCCTAAAGCAGGTCATGTCGGAGTCTGTGTGAAAATATATAAACCTACAGATTTCCCTTAAATTATTAAAATATGTGTAGGAGATGCCATGCAACATCACAGCACCATGGAGCAGCACTGATTGCGTTCTTGTTCTTCCATCTGTAGGAGATGCCGGGTGATGTAGACTACATTAATTTAGGCCGAATGATCATCCCCCTGGAGTTGAACTACTGCCAATGTATGTTGGAGTTGGAGGAATATTATGAAGTTATAGAGCACACGACCGAACTGCTGGAGAAACACAAAGGTAAATAAGAGGTGTGAGGACAGATTTATCATCTCATTTTGGGTAACAAACCATCTTCACACTCTCCAGGGGGAGAGCTGACAGAGCACTTTTTCTTTTTTTTCATTTTCTGATGTCACCTGGCTTCACATTCACACAGTTGCATCATGATGGGAGATATACAAAACTTATGTCTGACTAAACTAAACTCTAATGTCTGCCAGTAAAACAGGGAGTAAAACCAGGAGATGTCAGCTTAGCAAAAAGGTTTGAGGCAGAATTTCTGCTTTTTTATGCGATCTTTTTGCTAAGCTAAGCTAACTGTCCCCTGTCTATAGATTTGACTGTTAAACAAAGGTGGAGAAAGATAGCTTAGCATGAAGAATGAAGGAGGGGAAAAGCTAGCTGTCCAAACCAATAACTTGTTTCTATACTTTGGTTGTGTGTGGAATCAACAAACAACTTACAATGTGTTAATTATTTATCTTTAGCAGATTGTAGACAAATTTTGTTAACTTTGGACTGAGCCGAACTACTCATGTGGTATTCCAGTTGCTTTTAGTCTTAATGCTAAGCTAATACAGCTAGCTTCTGGTTGTTGATTTTTTTTTTATCTCTCTTGACAATGTACTTACAGCAAGGAGGCTATTAGCTTACCTTAGCATATTGACTGAAAGCAGGGCTAAACAGTTAGCTTTAGCCAGTAAAACCCAAAAACCACAACTTTTCATATTTTCTCTCTCCCTTTGTGATATTATCGAAAAGAAAGGACACACAGCCTGTTATTAATTGTATTAAATATTTTTTCACTTGATTAGAGTGAAGCTAGCTGTTTCCCCTAGCTGCCGGTTTTGAAGTGCTAAAATAAGCTAATCTATCCCAGATAGCTTCAGTATCATATTTAACCGGCAGACATCACAGTGGCAACAATTTTCTTATGAAACTCCCAGCAAGAAATTAAATGAGAGTATTTCCCAAAATGTCTAACTATGAATGTAATCACACTCGAAAAGCTGCTCAGTAAAGAGTGAAATAAGGGCTTGTGCAGAGTTATTTCCACTCCAGGATATGAACTCTGTGACTAGCAGTAATTTTAAGATGCTGTAAAGCAGTGACAGGTCAGGGTCTGATACTTCTGCTGCTGGATTTATTGCAGCGGCTGCTGCATGTTGCAGCTGTGTACTCAGGGAGAGTGTGGAGGAGGGCTGAGGTTGACATTACTGAGGGTTTTACAGTCGAAGCAGCCCTGGGAATTGTACTGTCATACCCATGGCTACTAATATAATCCAAGAGGAGCTCACATGCTGGCACACTCTCCACTTCAGAGCCTTATGAATTATGCCACCGAGGCATTCTTTAGTTTTCTCTCTCAACCCTCAGCCTGGATTTGCCATTTTATATTTGTCTTTTGTGGCAGGCGGAGGAGGAGTGTGTATCATCACGAGTGTGTGCATAAATGGTGTGTGTGCTCAAGCTTGTGTGTCAGGAGGAGGAAGTGTCCTTCTTGAGAGTGAGCACGAGAGTGAAACAGTATCATGGAAATGATTGGCAGGAGTTTCTGAGCTCCACTGGTCCAGTTTAAGCTGTCGTCGCAGAGCCGCAGCTCTCTTCACAAGGCTTA
>JAUZTA010000031.1:15745779-15758153 GCA_034780835.1 Ctenochaetus striatus
GGCAAGGTTCTGAGTTAAGTTACATTATTCAGTTCTCAAAGGGAAAAATAAAAAGCAGAGGCAGACAAGGAGTTTGCCAAATACAAAGTTTTTATTTCTGTACACAAAGAGTAGAAAGCAGCCAGTAACCCACTTGTTATTACAGTAAAAAGCCTTTCTTCAGAAAACTTTTTTTTTTATACAGATTAAAAACTCCAGAGAAAAGACAGCAAGAAGTGTTTGAGTGCTGGACAACAACAAAAACAAAAAAAATCAAACCCATTAAACAATAAACAACCAAAATGATTAATGAGGTATATTAATGGTGATTCAAAACAAAACAAAACAAAACAAAAACCTCAGTTCACCAGTAAGGTATGAGTGTGTACGTACTGTGTTTATGTTAGTGTTATCCACACCTTTGTTTGAGGTTAGGTGAGTCATTGCCCCGTCATGTGATAGGGAACATACAAGCACATCTGTCCTTATTAGTTCAAGCTTAAATGCATGACGGCGAACATGTAGAGTGTGATGCAAAGCCTGGAGAGTAATGAACGAAGCCGTTAGAGTGTTGGGCGGCTACATGCAATAACTGAAGTCTGCAGAGTGATTGCAGCATCCTCTGGGAGTGGGGGTGGAGGGGAGGCGGGGGGGGGGGGGACTGTTGCCTCTGTGGAGAGGCTTTTTCTTCAATCACACAACTTCAGTCACGCCACTAAGAGCACTGTATGTTTTAGTGTGCTTGGGGAATATGGGGTTGCTGCTACCAGGACAGATAGTTTTACATGTAACAGGCCTCGAAGAGAGGCGAGACTCGCTGTGTGATTCCTGCAAGTTGGACGACCGTCAGAGTCGATGTAGATGCTGGTGTCAAGCAGCAGCAGCAAAGCGAACCGGGGGGGCAAATCGTGTACAGTTATGCGCCTCTGTCACTTGTGTATTTATTTCACTCTCCCTCTGTATTGTCTTAAAATGCACACAACAAATGTTGACATGCAACCCTGTGGGGAATGCCTCCTCTTCTCCTCTATTTCACACACTGTCACTGTTACACGGTTTTCTGTATTCACACACAAAAGTATGGAGAGAAGAGTGCGAGGCCGCCGGGTGATCATCAATGTGTAATGAGATGTGTGAATACCAATAAATAAATGTCTATGAATAAACATTGCTTGTCATGAATTTTTTCTTTCCACCCACGAGCTGAGCTGCTGCTCTTTGTTCTGACTTGCGAGAGCTTTGCAGAAGCAAATTCCTAAGCGATGCTGGTGTGGAAACAGATTCAACAAATGATAATTTGTCTCTTCAGCAGCTACACAACCGGCAGGCTTCAGTGGAGGTGCAAGTGAAGAAGAGGAGTCCGGCACTCTCCTTCGCTTCCCTTAAGGCTATTAGCATTTGTATGATGAACGGCACATCACCTTTCCAACTCGCAAACCTGTGGTACTTCGTCCTTGGGGACAGTTCCCTAGCAACAATATCAAAACTAACAGGCGGTGAGTGCTGAGGAGGACGGTGTCAAAATGTGAGCGCTGTGTCCCTGAAGGGGTAGCCCGTAATGAATGCAGCACATAGGTTTCAAACTCATGCACATGAGGTCAAAGCAATCGTTTTATGATGAATTTCTATGTACATCTGTTTTTTTTTTTTCTGTGAGAATGAGGAGCTATGATTGCTGAGACTACACAAAGCTGTCTTATTTCAGGCGATCGCTTGTCTTGCTGCTGGAGATTTTTGCTTGTGCCAGGCACATCAAAGTGGATCTCTCCCTCCAGCCCTCCAGCAATAAATGGATTGCTTTTTTTTCCACCACCTTTCCTCTCTTGTCTCAGATCTTTGGGCCCTTTAAGCATCCCTTGCATCACGGATTCACCCGTAAAAGTCTTTTTTTTTTCTTTTTTTTTCTTTTGCTGGATTCAATGAATGGACGCTCACGTGCTGTGATCTGCACTTCTCTGTTTGTCCTGTTACTCTAAATGAACCCGAGGCCTGTCCAGGGACTGACAGACACAGTCCCACATACTGATGCCTGACGCAACCGCCTTCCCTAAATGTAAAACATAAGGGGAAAAAAAGTCCAGAAAGACTAACTTGTTCTCTATAGATTCAGTTCAGTTTTAAGGCATTAATTGACTGTGCTATGTTTAGAAGAGAGTGACCCCGATACGATGAGGGCAAAGCCACTTCAACCACTCGTCTTTTAGAAAATCTAAAAGCAATTAAGGAAGCATTAGCAGGGGAAAATGAGACATGTAGATTCAATAGCTACTGTTCTTTTGAAATCTACATGAGGAGAGGAGGGATTATGAAGGATGAAGTCAGTGTAGGGCTGCGTTATTGTGGCGTGCCTCGTCCCCCCCTGTCGTGTGTGGAATTGGCCTTGCAGAGAGAGCTTCAGCCTGGCAGCGCTATCGCCCCGAGCTGCTTGCCTTCTCTTTCTCTGCACACAACAGAACGCTAAGATTTCCCGAGCCAATGTCTGCATGCTGATATTTATCGACAGATATTTCCTCAGCAAAAACCCAATTTCGGTCAAAAATAAACCAAATTGGCTCACAACTGAGCGCTTGGTCTGAATCCCATGAGTCAAAAGATGAAACGGGTCTCCATTTTTTATGAAGTCTGTATTTTAGCGATGCGGCACGGCAAATGTTATTCATCATGCAGGGAGCCATTTGTGCACAATGCGAGAAAGGTGCACTGTCATTAAGGAGTATGGATGTAGCAGCGTACCTGTGTGCACACACACGGTGAGTGAAAGTGGCTCTGTACGAGTGTAAAGGGCTCAGTTAGGAGAGGCGAGCGATGAGAGCGACATGCAGTTAGAGAGGATTAGAGGAACACAGTGTGCATACAGAGGCGCTGTGCTAGCGGGCACTTTGGCTGTCTTAAATAAATCATCGATTTAACTGATGATGTGTCATTCTCACAAAGTAAATAAGCTCGTTGTGGGTGCTGTCAACTCCCTGACAATCTGCACCACGCAGCCACATGAAGCCCAGCCCTGATCTAGTTTACATTAGTAAGCATTAACGCACAACCTCCTCTAAAAAAAACAAAAACAAATGTAACAACCATGAAAGCACATTCAAGGAGAAAGAAACCAAAACAAAACAAAACACTGAAGATACAGGCAGTCTGATGAAACAAGTGGATATTCTTATTCCTTTTTGCATTTTTTTAAAGTTCTTTTCATGGAAGGTCCAATTTGTGCTGTGGACTAGTATAAAGCTTCACACCTCCTAACAACTACACACATACTGGTAAGCACAGTGTCATGGCTGGGCATTTTCTCCTTACTTTAGTCTCTCCCTGACCTGCTGCTAACGTTAGTTTCCTTTGGCTCGTTAACATGGTGTCAGACTGCGCCTCTGAAGTTATGAAGCACAGCCCGGCCAAACGGACATCAGCATGAGCCTTTAGGGGTTTGCATGAAAAAGGCTTTTAGTGCACAGAGTTCCAGTGGAGGGTTAGCTCTGGGTATCGTCTGCTGCAGTGGTCACAGAGCCTGGTGTACTGTGGCCTGACCTCAGCCGTCTGGAGCTCCTCGCTCTGCCGTCAGGCGTCCTTTCAGGCTTTCGCTCTGCTCCTCCAGGCCCATGTGGAGTTAGATGTGTGAGGTGGTGCCTGAAACGAGGAAATAAGAGAAGGAGAAAAAAAAAAAAAGGGGAAACGCTTTAGGATTTTAAAAACGTATGCACAAGACTGACAAAATGTTCTTGGTTATAACTAAGACGGCTATAATTATGATAATCCGTTTCTTTGTTCAAGCTACAGGCTTTGGCCTGCCCAGTAAATTGCGTTTTAAATGCGACGGGACAGTTTGCAAAGTGTGTGACAGCGATGCTCTCTTTCTCTCTCTATGCTACTGTCTCCTTCTCTCTTTATCATACTCCTCCTACGTGCCATTTAATCTCCCCGTCCCTCCCCCAACTATCGACCCACAGCAGTACATATTTGCTCTCCTCTCCATCTCTCACTCTCCTGCGGGTGATGGAGAGGCAAACATTTCGTCTCAGAGGGGCTTCTGCGGCTGCTATGATCTGTGCAGCCCAGGCGAGCTCACACGGCTCTGAGGGGAAGACGTTTCTCAGCTGCTCGATGACCTCCTGGAGCTGCAGCACCGTGTCCTGTTCGTGCTCCATATCATCTCCTGTCACACCCACACACACACACACACACACACAAACACACACAGAATGCAACACCTCTGTGAATATTTAAAGGGTGGCATGGGAGGGGGAGGATGCATGGTTTTTTTTTTACATTCAATGTGCGTAAGTGTTTCGAGCTTAGATCTGAGCCTGAGCTGCATGTCGCTGACCTGCTGCTTCAGTGTCAGTGGTCTCTCTGCTGGCTGGCTCCCCGTGGTGACCCCCTCCAGACACAGGAGAAGACAGGGTTGACGGCTCTGATCCATTGGCCTCTGAATCTTCTTTGGGCTGTTTTATTTTTTAAGCGGGAAAGACTGATTATCATTCATTCAAAATAATAGCTCATATCCATCATGTTTCATGCTACAGAGTCATTTAGCCTTTTACATAATAATGAATGGAATTGCTAATGGGGCTCAGCCAGCAGTCCTCTACTGGCATCTCTGAGCCGAGTCGTTTAAAAAAAAAAGCCAATTTTGCCCGTCAGCTGTAACACAAAACCATCGGGTTACTGTGATTTGTGCTGTGAAAGATGTATAAAAGATGCTAAATTGCACTGCACACAGCAGCTTCGCAAAATAACACACTTAACAGAGGTGAGGGAGGGCCTCAATTCACAATCAAAGATGCATAATATAGTGCTACTCTCAAGGGTATTCCCAAATACTACCTCTATACAACCCGCCTCCTATTGTATTGTTTTTAGCAACACTGTTGAATACTCGAGAGTTGCTTAAGTTCAGTAGTTTCAGGAAAACTGGGGTGTCTGCAGAGATTAGAGGGAATTAATAAATACACTTCCACAGACTAAAAATACAGATTCTGCTGATTTTATGTATTTTTTTAAGAAAATAAAACTGAAGCTGGTCCTGAGAGAAAAGGAACTGAATAACATTTTCTCACCCAGAAATGTGCACTTACTCCAATTTGACACTCTCTTGTCTCTTCACGCTCAATCTCCCAGTGTTTAACCTGAAGAAGATTTCTGTCCTTCCTCCTCTGAGTCTTTCTCTCATTTTGACTCCCTTTTCTCCTTTCTCTTTATTCAGTGGCCTGCATGGGCAATTTTCAACTGTACCCCCGCTGCTAACAGTTTTTACTTTCTTATTATAGTAACCCAGTAACTGCATATGTCAGCTCCCACTCTCCCGGCCATCTCTTTCTCACACCTTTCCTTTAGACAGCAGTAAATCCTTTTATATTACGCACCAGAGTGTCTTAAGGCTTATCCTCTTTGTTAAATCTCTCCTGTATTTTTTTGTGCTCACACTACAGGTATTTCCATCTTGCAATGTCATATCTTTAAAGTTCAAGTTTTGCACTTCAGAGCATATTTTTTTTGCATTTTTTCACATGTATCTTTGCCACTTTGTACTGTAAGAATGCACGTGGAGCACAGTGCTGCCTGATGGATGGCATGCATACAAATATTGAAAACCATTAAGTTGGAATGTGTCTGCCTGTGCCCTTTATTCAACATACATACTGTTAATCAATTACATGTGTTAGCAGTCAGTTTTGGCTTACTGAAGCTTTTAGGGCCGTATGTTTTTGGTCTAATAATGCCTATATGTTTATCCTGCAGGCTACAGCCCATCTGTTAACAGTGGTTAACAGGATAGTAAAGGGCAACATCTGTCATAAACACCAAGTTTCTGCAAACTCCTGCAAGGTGTGCACATGTGCAGATGTGCAGAGTAGAGCAATGATACACAGACCTGACGTCAGTGATTCCATGAGTCATATATCAAGTGTTTCAGCCATGTTTATCACTTCTCAGATTCCTCTAGAAATGTTTTCTGTTGCTTTCTGTGCTACTTGAGGGTCATCTGTGAATACTGTTATGTTTTTTGGATACGCAGATTTCAAAAGTTCTGAAAATAACAATTATAAGGAAATTAATCAATCAGTCCGTACACTCACAGTTAATTCTAACTCCACGACACCCCGCCATGCCTCTCACAGAGTACCTGTAGCAGTAGCTCCCTGAGCCTGCGCAGCTGGGACTCCAGCTGTTTGTTGTGGTCCTCCAGGATCTGCATACGGGTCTCCAGGCGTGTCTTGTGTTGCCGGAGGACCCGCGCCTCAGCCAGGAGCTCCTCATCCTGCTGCCCCTCTGCTGTGGGTGAACCTGGGCCGCCCTCTCCAGCCTCAGTCAGCATGGGAACTGACGCCGCCTCCTCGTGCTTCCACTTGAGCCTCCTGTACTCGCCCTGCAGCACCCTGAGGTTCAACAGTGGACAGATGGAGGAGAAAAACAGTCAGGCCCACATGTTGGTGCACAAAACAAAACACATTCACATGACTGAACAATCGTCATGGGTGGGATGCAGGGACAATGCCCTTGCATGATAGTAATAGACTAATATTGGATAGGGAGGAGGGTGTTGACTGAAACAGTCACCTGCTGGCAGGCTTATACCCACAGTCTACATCCGGTGAGTCACACTAATGCATTGTTTATATCTTACCATGTGGAGAGCAATCATCTGCACTGTGAATATAAGCTGCAGTAAATCACTGTCTTCTATCTCTTAACTGACGGTGTGCTGTGGAGCATCACTAGAGGCTTTTTAATTTATTTGGGTGCTGGTCTGTTTGCAACAAACAAAAACTGCTGTATCACAATGTGATCATGAACAATTTATCTAGTCTAGCGGATCAACACCTGTGCTTTGTTGAATTTGGCTTTGCCTCCTCATTGTTCGGGGTCCCACTGACTCCACGCATAAAATAATTATATTAATTACTAAATTAACCATGTGGAGTTAGATGTGTGAAATTAATAATTGTTTTCCCTTTCAAGAGGAATATCTCATTTTTGACCTGATTAAAAACCTAGCATGTAGCAAATTTGAGCTAGTATCACTTCACTGTAAAACAAATTCTATTTTTGATGACAGTATCAAAGTACAAAAATGTCTATAAAACATTTATTCTTACGTCAAACAAGCAAATGTTAGGTTATATGGGTTAGGCGATAACAAATTTAACTGTTTTGTTTATGTTTTTGTTAGCAAGAAACAGAAGTCTCCCATGAGCTGCAAAACACGGGGACCTTACTGAATTTTTCCGAGTAAATTTGTTAATAAATTAAAACACTAAACAATAACAGAAATCTTACAGAAATCTAGGCTAATGCTGTGCTGTTAACACCAGTAACAGATATACAGTATAGCAGATAAAAAACTATAAAACTTAACCATATTTTACAGCTCAGGAATGTGTGACCCAAAACTGAGGGAAGCATCATTTTCTGTGGCAGATTGTTGAGTCATCCAGTCAAAATCCGGTTTTAAGCAATTTTCATAAAATTGGTAAAAGCTGTGAGGTATCAAGTTGAAAAAACAACATTAGATATATTCTTTAAGCTGTTAAAAGAGCGCCATAATAGAAGATCAAACATAAAGTTGTTAAATTTGGCAAATTTATTGCACAATAAAGAGCCACAGCAGAAGAAAAAAAGCACCAAGTAGTCAAATATACGGACAATAGAGCACATTGCAGTGTCATAACAAGAGGCATGCTTTGTGGAAACACTGAACTGGGTCAAGGTTTCAGACACCCAAAGGGCATAAGTGTGTGTACGTGCATGTGAGTAGCGGTATGCTGCTATGTGTGTGTGTGTGTGTGTGTGTAAAGGTCACAACCGAACTGAAGACAACAGAAAATTATTCATATGAATCATTCGCACGAAGGTTGCCTCTGGTAAACAATTTAAAGGACAGGAAAAATGAATTGGCTTCATTTATGCAAAATGCCTGACCCTCTCAGCTGCGAGGACGCAATGCTTTTAAATCTGAGGTTGACCATCCAAACTATTGTACGTCAGAGATGCTTTGTAGATGTAACACACCTGGAAACTAATAATAGATGCCTCCTGTCCCTTCAGCAGGACACAAGCAAACTGTCAAGAGTTTTCCTGTTATCACAACATTATTTCACAGTCTTTAAAAACGTCTTGTTTTCTTAAGACAGCTTGTTAATTTGATACTGCAACTTGTTTATTCTCTGCACAAGGTTGGCAAACAGCAGCAGACTGTAATGCCTCCAGGTAAACACATACATTGGTGTAATGCATTTTTGGAGCTGTACTGATGTAAATCACCTCTTAAATCAAAATTTAATTGTCACTGCTACATGCTGTATCTCAAACCTTAATCTATGTATCATCCAGATCTACAACCAAGTCATATTCAACACAGTTTTCAAAGCCTATGTAAATGCCAAGTTTTATTGATGAGATGGAGTTGGTGCAGTCCAATGTAATACAATATGTGCTATAATGAATCCACCAGGCTCATAGCAATAGTGTTTGTTTTTCCTGGATACGGACCTGTTCTCATTCTCCAGGCGGGCCAGGGTGCATTGGAGCTGCTCCTTGTCCTGGTGCTCCAGGTGGGCCAGCAGCATGTGCTGTCCGCAGGGTGAGTCATGGTCCAGGGCTGGGCTGGAGTGACGCAGGAGGTACTGATCTTCATCCCTGAGTCCCCCACACAGGAGACAGCACACTGAGCCACCAGCACACAGCCACCAGCAGCACAAAGCAGAGCCAAGGACAGCATGGGACAGGCCAAAGCAGGGCATAGCAAGCAGGGCGATGACAGGTTTTACGGGACGAGACGCAATCAAACAAGACTAGACAGAATGGGATGATGGATTTTCATATATTGCCCCCCAAAATAACACTTTATAGACAATAGACCATAAGTTTAATGTGCAGATCTATGATAGAAGACCTACTGCTGTAAAAACAATAAATGCATCTGTGAATGTTAAATGTTGTCATTTTAATGTAAAGACAGGTGTTTGTTTATTTCAGTGTTGGAATACTGCTAAAGGATATGAAGCAAGCTACTTTTGTGAGCCAAAACCTCGTTACAGGCTTTGCATGGTGATGCCAAAATATACATCACTGAGGTATTTTAAAGGAATTAGATTATTTAAATACAGTGTGAAATTTCTGCAACTCGGGGTCCTTTAATACACAACTCATACAATTTAAAATGTAATGTTATGAGTCACCAATGATTTTACCTATTTCTATCACTACATTGAAAGCTGTTTTACTCACATTTATATTTTTTATTTTAATTTTGAAATAATATCTATCATTAGAATTCAATTATCCTTCATTATACCCAGCTCACATTAGCTTACAAACATCACTGTATGATAAATTAAAAAAAATGCTATAAATAAGTAGCTTTGTTACTTAGTTTATATAAGTGATAATAAAATGTAGACTTTCATATTTGAAAGTTTATTAGTGTTACTATGCATAGATCTGTTTTGCTGCCAAAAATCACAAATTCTGATTTAGATTATTTTTGTGCCCATTGGCATATGCACCTAAGGGATCAATTATTTTCATGTCTTTCGCCTGGCGAAAAAGCAGCAAAAGTAAACTCAGAACATTGCATCCAGCTTCAGGATGAAGGCTGCACACACAGGCAGCACGGTTCAGGACAGGAAGCCGTGTGATGCCAGCCAAACACCAGCTGGAGGCACAGATAGCACAGCGGCATGTACAGAGCCATGCAGCAAGAAAAACAGAGGCGCTGACAGACAGAAGGACGGGTTTCGCAGAATAAGAACAACAAGACACGAGAACACAAGAGCAGACAACAGCAGCACCACACAGGAGGGCAGAAGTGGAGTGTCGTGCATACAAACACGCTCTCAGGCACAGAGTTATAGAGGGACACTGTACACATACTGTAGGTACATGCACTTATATACACACATTTTGTGTCAAAGCTCCATCCAAGCAACCAAGCAACTCCAGATACATGCATATGGCAACAAAGACACTGGGAGCAGCTCAAGAAGCACAGGGGTCAGTAGTAAAAAAGTGTAGCACTGCTAAAAAGCAGCATAGTCTTTTCTAATCCTGAAAGAAGCTTTTAATGTGATGTCAATCACAGCCTTGTCTCAGAGCACACGCACATGACACACATCCGAAAAGACATAATTAGTAATCTTCACAATGCATACACTCACACACACACACCTTGAGCCCTGTAAGAGCAGACACTTTGCACAGAGCTGCAGGGCATGCAACCTTGACTTTAAACTGGGATTTAAAAAAAACAAACAAAAGAGCCATCTCAGAGAAGAAGGAAACAGTCGACAGCCGAAATAGATGTAAACAAAACAAGACACAGACACACAGAAATACTTGATCTCAAACACCCATCAACCACTCCGCCTATCTGACGCCTCCTCTGCTTTCCACAATGAGGACTCACCTTATTGGTGGCCTCCCGCTTATCAAACATCCCTCATTCCTCTCACCGCTGCGACCTCGCCACTGCTCTGCCACTCAGCCAGCTTTACAAACACACACACACACGCCTCTCTCTCTCTGCTCAGCTGGGCTCTGTGTATTTACCCACAGTCGAAGTCTTAAATCACCACAGGCATGTGCATGATGAAGTGGGACTGTGTGCACGCTGCTAGCTGTGGGTCATTTTCATTATGTGGCCGATTATTTATGCAACTCTTTTTCCATACAGTTGAATGTACATGCACAAGCCTGAGCACACACACACACACACACAAACACGGGAACAAAACAAGGTATCGAGAGGAAGGAGTGTACACACAAAACACACACACATAATCTCAGTGAAAGGCTGTGATTGTAATGAGAGAGTTCTTAGTGTGGGGGTGGCAGTGTACTCACAGGCTTTCATCGGGGGACAGGCTATCCGTGAAGAATGAACAATTCTGGCTCTCCATTTCTGCCAATCTATGCATATAGACACATATACACACACATATGAATACAAATGGACACACAGAAGAAAAACACAGAATAAAGTGGTTGAGCCAGGGCAAATGTTAGCACACACTGGGGGGAATATGCTCCATCAAACACAAGATAAGTGAGCAACCAGTACAATTTAGCTTTTAAGTTGTGTGAATAAGAGCTGTGGTCTTTTGATATTATGAATTTAAAGTTAACAGCAAGCTGTTCATGAGAGCCCAGACTGCAGAGAGGCCGAGATCCTTCTCTGAACAGAGTGCAAGCCATGAACATGTCGACAGTGAGGCATAAAACACTGATAAAATACTGTAAACTGTCCACCAGCATGCAGGTAATAAAACAACCTCTCAGAAATGTCCTTTTGTCCAGCACCACGGACAGCAGCCGAGTGTGTGAGTGAGAGGAGGCAGGCGGAGAGCTGCTGTGTGGCTATTCAGGACCAAGGACAGCACTTATGTCTCTTCTTAATAGGGAGCTGCAAGAATGACTCCTGCAACCTGGAAAAAAGTTGGTATTTTTTCTTTTTTTTCCTCACATCTTGAAGTCAGTGGGATATTTGAACATGTTTTTTGGATGGCTGAATTAAAGTCTGAGGACAATTTTCATATTTTGTTGTAAGAAATAAAGAACCTGGGTAAATATCCTCAAGCTTTTATATGTAACTAAAATGTGGTTAGTGACAAGTAGCTACAAGAGACTGTAAAGGTGGTCTACGACATCAAAACATCTTGTTGAATATAAAAATTTATTTATTCAAGTCTGCCTTGTTGTAGCTTCTACAAACCATTTCATTTAAAAGTTCAGTTCAGTTTCATCAGTTCATTGTAAAGTTCACTGTACTGGTCAGCAGCCTAGTGGGGGTGATGCTCAAGTCATGTGACCCTGGTGTGGCTCTTTATAGTTCAATGTTAAAGGCAATGGCAATTGTCAAAAAAAACTTTTGTTTGCTACAATTTTTTTTTTTTGCAAACCCAAAATCCAAAGGAAACTTCCCTCAGACTTTTTGACAAGGAGAAAAGGGTGATGCTAACTTCCAGGCTGGACACAAAAAACCAAAAACATGTTATCCCTGCAGCACTCAATGTCCTGTTGATTGTTAGTGAGCAACCTAACTGTGCAAACTGCTTTGGAGGCTGTTTCAATGCTGTAAAAAATAAAAAAAAATGCTGCAGAAATGTAAGAGTTAAAAAAGAAATGGTGCTCACATTGCTTTAGGTTTGGAAAATAAAAATCACAGCTTGAAAAATTGAAGCATTGTATAAAAATGAGAGTGTTTTTGAAATAAAAATAGCAAACGGACTCGGTGTCCTTGAGTGAAGACAATGAACTCCAACTGCTCCCAGTTATTACACCAGTGTCTTGCTCACTGAAACCAGTGTGTGTGTGAGTGTATGTGTGTGTGTGTGTGTGTGTGTGTGTGTGTGTGTGTGTGTGTGTGTGTGTGTGTGTGTGTGTGTGTGGGTGTGTGT
>JAUZTA010000031.1:15805446-15820530 GCA_034780835.1 Ctenochaetus striatus
AATGCAATTAATCGCGATTAATCAGGGAAATCATGCGATTAATTACAATTAAAAGTTTTAATCGTTGCCCAGCCCTAATTTTTAGCTTATTCACCTCTAGAGAAAAGGAGCATCAACATGAGATAAAAGTTGACACACAAAGCATCTCATTGCCACTGTGTAAGGGATACACATAGATTCAGGTGTTTTTGTTGTTTAAACTTATATAAGATGAGACAGACAGGCACAAAATTGATCACTGCACAGTGGAAACCAGTTACAAGCCTGTTGGACTCCTGATTAGCTGCAGTGTCACACTGGCAACACTGGCTAAATCACATTAACATGTAACAAGAAAATTGTCTTAGTTCAACGCATCAGTACTGACTCTTTATGTCTTTCTGGGTGACTTCCTGTATCATTTTTAATTTCCCTCCTGGGGAAGTTTTATATTATTTTATCCTGTTCTGGGAAGGATGAAAAATGTGTCTGTACATGTTTTTTACTGCTCCCAACTGCAGCAGCTGTTCTGCGCCAGGTGAAGTGAAATATAGCCCAAACAAGCATGATGTCTCACTATAAAAGGTGCAACCAAGTACAGTCTATACATGCCAGCTCAGACCTGAGGTGTCTGAGGGCAAAATAAATGAAACACGTGGGCGGGTAACACTACAGTGATCGAAGAAGTCCGACGCATGGTGTGTTGAAAATGTGATATGGTCTGTGTTTCAGCTGAGTTCCCGTCGCTCGACCTCCCAAATGTGTCTCGCAGAATCAGTTGACAACCAGTAATTTAAGTCAAATTATAATCCCCAGGTTTCAGAGGGAGTATTGGTTCCCTGCCCTCACTATGAGGATAAAAATGTTTATTGGAAAGATAAACAAGCGCTGATTTGTGCCGAGATCGATAAGGTCTAAGTCTCTGAGCTTGTGAGCTTGTGTGCCCTTCTATCCACACAAGCCCTTGAAGGGATTTACCGGCCAGTTCAAATCACTGAACCGAGGAGAGAGAGGAAGAGGAGGAGGAGGAGGAGGGGGAGGCTCACTCTGCTGTCAGCAGCTCTAGATGATGTTCCCCAAAGCTTTAAAATTTAATACTGACAAACACTAAATGTGAAATTGGCTACCAATTGTATCAACTTCACATTGGGCAAATTCACCTTTATTCACATCACCGTCGACTGATCCCCATCAGAAACTGGCAAAGAGGGGAAATAGCTAATCCTCGCACGGCACTGTGTTAATCAAAACCTTTAATAAACAAAGTGTGATTAATTTTTAAAACACAATCACAGTTGTGTTTTACAGATTGTGCCTGTGTGCCTACAGTTTTGTTACAGCTAATCCCTGAGGCCACAGCTGTGAATGAGATTGGACTCAACATGCATGGTTAAATAAATTACAGGATGGTCAAATGCTAAAACACAAAATCCTCTGAGCTCAGTTGAAAGTCTTGGCATATAAAAAAATACTGCTACCTTATTGTTTAGTCAAGAGCTACAGGTCAGTCAATCATTGGTGCCATTCTGAAAATTAATTAATCACTTTAAGTAAAATTTCAAGCAGGTGGTTCCATCTTCAAAACTGTCACAATTTATCTACAGATCAAATGATCAATGAAAAAAATAATCTACAGATTAGTCAATGAATGTATTCATTAGATGCAGCATCATATTACCAATCTTTCTTATGTAAAACTGCAATGACAGCTGGACTGGCTTCATTTTCCATGATGTATTTTTTTCTTTTAGAAGAAGAAAATCTTTATTGTCACATACAATCATCCTCACTACATTGTGGTGAGTTCCTCCATGCATTTAACTGATCCCTGAAGAGCAGCCACTGTGCAGCACCCAGAGAACAACTCCAGCTCCAAGCCTGAGCCTTTGTCAAGGGCACTGACAGGAGAACTGAGCTAATATACATGTTTTTTTGATGCTGGGTGGAGCCGAGGCATCAGGGGAAAAACCAACACAAACACATGGAGAACATGCAGACCCCATACAAAAGGCCCTGCCAGGAATCAAAGCTTTTTAGTTTGGAGGTGACGGTGCTAACCAAGCGAAATGGTGTAATAAAGAGATGGCTTTGAATCAAATCCCTCTGAATCACTCAAAGGCAGGGGTTTATCCATAGACTCCTAAATTACAGGTGAGTCATTACAACTATTTTTATGTTTTATAGCAAAGGAAAGGAAAGCATGTTAACATATGACACATAGAGATAATATTATATTTTTTGACATATATTTGACACATAGAGATAATATTGAACAACACAATTCTAACCTCAGGATTTGAATTTATTTTTAATTCATTAGCATCTTTAAATGTTACTGAGGAACCAATAAACTTCTAATTTCTGGAGAATATAACATATGCATTGTGAGAAGTGGTACTTTTTCTTCCCCAACACACACTGCTGTTTACAGAGCCCCGCCTTATCAATGGTATCAATGACAGCTAGACTTGAAGGAAAAAAAAGTTTTAACTACTTCGAATTGCCCTGGGCTGCACGGTAAACTCAACTTTGTTAAATATTTGTGATATCTCAGCAAGCTGCCAGAAAAGATTTTCTGTTATCTGCAAAATTCAAACGCTACACTTTGTTGTGCACCTTCTCTGAAAAAAGCATCCAGCCCATAATATCCCACTGCTCCATGTGTTTCTTACACTGCTAACAGTCTGCAGCAACAACAAACCTCAACATCACTGGCCTCTAAACCACCAGCCTCTCACATCTCATTGCCATCACATGCATTCTTAGATCATTACACAGATCATTGCACATGACCCCGAGAACAACCGCAATCTATATTTCAAGTTGCTCCTATGTGGACGAAGACGTAGGACTTATAAGTGTGAAAAAGACATTCTGTGCTGTAGCAGGAGTGAAGTCCCCTCTGTGGTCCACAAGAGCAAACACAATTTATCCCTGTCAATAAATCTGTGTTGTCTGTTTTTATGTTTGTGTGTCAATAGACTCAAGACTTATCTGAGCAACTGTGTACTTTTGTTTGAATTTCAATGAGTGGAAACAGATATCCCGTGGACAGAACAAAGACTCTGTTCCTTCAGTGTCTGCACGGGAGATGTATTACCGTCCACATTACCTGATGAAACTCCCTCTGGTGTTGGACGGCCCCCACGTCGCCTCCTATGGGCAGCTGCTCCGACAGCTCCTCGTCCTTGGCTGTCAGCCATTCTATGATCTCCTGCAGAGAGAGCTGCAGCTTCCCGCTGTTGTCTGAAAAGGCCTCCAGCCGCACCCTGCCAACACGCACACACACACACGCACGCACACATAAACACACAGTTAGTTAAGTAAACAGCAACACTTTCAAACACATCAACTAAATACTGCACAGGCATGCTCACTGCCTGCAACTATCCATAATGTCTGCACATTGTGGTTCTTAGTTGATATCCAAAACATTTAACTTTATTAAACGATGTTGAAACTATAAAAATTAAACCCTCTAACTGAAATTCAGGACTGACTTATAGATTTTCCTGTAGACTGCAAACCCAGTGATTTTCCCCACCTATCATCTGACTGAAAAATGACTTTTTGGCAGGTCAGCAAAAGTGAAAAGAGGAATGAAACTAGTCATTTTATATCAAATATGTTCTTTTCTATATGTCTCCAAGTTGAAATGTCAGAACAAACATTTTGAAGAGCCTTCAGAGCCCTGCTAATTTCAGGGGTTTGCTGTTGAGCGAGTCTTGTAGGGGAAAAATATGCATGAAATCTCTCTTGCCTTGCCGAAAATGTCACTCTAGATGATTCTGTATCTGAATCTATATCTCAGTATTGAACTTGACAGCTTTTAAGGTGGTAATGGCATGTCATAATAAAGTAGCCATTAAGTTTGTTTAGAATATTATTATAATGAACCATTTGCAGTACCGCTCCCCTGGCCCGTGATTATCTGACCATAGCTTCAAAGCCACAACCAGGCATCTAAAGCTATGGATTTTCTCCACATATATATGCATCCTGCGTTGAGCTGCAGTAACATGGATACTCAGAATCTGAAGAGTTTGGAGCGATCTTTTCTTAGCCTTTCAAGAAAGTAAAAAATATGTCCTTTACATGGATCATTTAGTGAGTATGGTAACTTTAGCACCTGTCTTTTAGGAGTTTTAGTTTGGCCCATCTGTTAACATGGAGGGGTGTTTATGACCTATACTGCAGCCAAACAGGGGGTGAGCAAGATGTTTAAGCCTCACCTTTGGGGAGCGGTCATGGCATTGATCTTTATTTATGCCAGTGGTAAGAACAAGTGAGTAAGTGGCTGTCATTTGAGCTGGAAATGCTTCTTTGCTATCCAGAAACACCATTTCTTAAGGAAACTATATGAAAGTCAAGCTGAAAGTAAGAGACACAGGTAATTAATACGGCATGTTTTGTGTAGTGGATCAGGAATAAATAACAGTGAAAATGTATCTGCTTGCCACCTGCCTGCAGCATGAGAGGTGTCTGAGGGAACCATTCCTATCAGTGGCACAGCTGGCTCTAAAGGGGTGGCGGCGGTGAAGGGGCTACGTGAGAGCATTTCAATTACACACCAGAAGCCAGCACTTACATATCATTATTCCTGCACATCACAATTTGCCAGCACTGTCACATCAGACATGATGAGAGGGAGCGGGGGCAAGAGTCAGACATAGAAACAGGCAGCCTGTCTCTGCGCACAACTATAAAAGAGGGGTAGAAATTGCAAAAATGTAATTGGACTGATATTTAGATGAAAGCAGAAGTGAAGTCAGAGAAGCACTTTAACATTTCTGGATTTGAAAGTAGTCAAACACAATAAATTAAAATGATGCAAAACACGGGTGTAACACTGCTAAATAAGGAGAAAATGCTCTGTCATCATCCCTCACCTGCACTATTAGCATACCACTATCAGCAATGTAAGTGACTGAATGAGAAATATACTGCAATTTGCTGCAAAGTGAATTTGGGACAGATGAGTTCTGACACATGAGGGATTAGGTATCACTTCAGGGCTGCATGTGGGGAAAGCTTTGAGACATTAAGGGAAAAAAAAAGAGGGAAGGTGAAATCAGGCTTGTAAGTGCACATTTCAGGACTGATGGGCCTCTTTGTTCAATTCTGTGTCAGGAAACGTGTGTGAAGCAGACCGTGCTGTCCTACAGCCTCTCGTTGCCCCTCCAGCTCAGCTTGTTGTGGTAATTGAATCAGAGAGGAACTGTTTCGCCGTGGCCCCCGCCGAACAGGCTCTCAGTCCATAACAGGCGTCAATACACACACACAAGCAGCGTGAACAGAGAGAGCGAATCAGAGTGGATCTCTGATATGCTTCTCAGATATGCCTAAGTAAGGCCATCTATCGGAGAAAGACCCAGGCACTTTTTCAGAGAAGTTTCAGAACATTTCAAACCCCACAAGGAGACCTTTGATTTAGACAGTCATACAGAAAACATGCACATACACACACAGAGACACACACAGCTCACAGTATACCCATCACTGCTGCTTCCATTACACACACACAAACACACACTGTGACTCAAATAGATGACTGCCTGAGCTGTAATGGAATCGCTGTCACACAGTTAGCTAGCTGTAGGAAAGCCGGGCTAAAGGTTAGTCAGTGAAGGAAGCTGACTGAGGGTTTATCTCCAACAGGAACATCATGATATCAATATAACTGTGATTTATGGTCCAAGTGCAGCTGCAAGATTACAGGGATTTTAAGTGTGCACGCTTCTAAATGCTGCGAAGAAAGGACCAAAAAAGAGGGCGGTGGAGTGTTTGGGCTCTTCTAGCTTAAAGAAAACTCATTTGAGCTTGAACTTTTAAACGACTATTAACTTTTTTTGCTGATTTTGGCAGGAGCAACTAGCTGTAAGCACAACATCGACTTAACAAGTTCACCCATAACTTTAAAACATTGCAAATTTGTTACCTTTTTATAATTCCGGCAAACATTTAGCAACATTATGTTATCATAATTTATGTTTTTAGCCAGCTAGTCAATGTAAGTCCAATATTTATTCTGTATTTGTCTCAATTGTTTCTTGATTTAGCTCTTTCCCTGCTAAATGGTCCACTACGTTCGCCAGCTGGTTGCTAACTTTGTCTGTCTGTAGTTTGGTGCTGGGTAGGTCACGGTTATCACCACCACAAGTTTATCACCAGCTGCTTGATGTGTATGATATCAGTATTGATGTGAGTGCTATAAGTGAAATAAAACAGTTGCTTCAGAACAAAAATCCCAAACGAATTATGCTGAAACATCCCCTAGAGATGAGAGTCTGGTAAATATAATCTGAGGGTTTTCATCACTACAACCCCATTGACCTGAAACACATACTAATTTGATGCCTTGTTAGTATGGATGACAACATTTTAGCCAGTCCATTTCTTCAAAGGACTATTTATTTATTATGATTTGGACTTTAAGGGTGAGAATAAAACTTAGGTTTAGGTTCAGTGTAGTTTTAGGGTTGGGATTAGACTGTTTAGATGGTAAAAGACAAAAGCAAGCAGCATTCTGTGCTTTTCTTATATTCCCATGATAAGACCAACACCAACACCAGCAATGTTTGTGCAGTTGTTGAGCCATAAATTTCCTCAGAGAACTACATGAAAAATCTCCCACAGTGTCAGGGGCCAGATGCATATGCAGATACTGTATGTCTTGTGTGCTCTGTTGCAGAAAATATTAGGTGCTACGTGTCACATTAATTTCTGGTTATAAAAACACATCAACCACAATCTGGTTGGTGAGTTTATGGCACCATAAAGTGAATTTGTAGCATCTATTTCAAGATGTGTGTGTTTCTGTGCCTGTGTGTGTGTGTGTCTCTGTCACAGGATGCTAAATAACAAGCAACAGGCTTAATGACAGCAACAGCAATAATCAGTACGAACAGGCTAATAGAGGCTGTGTGTTTCACGATGAAAAACAGCCAATCTTTGCAGGGAGCTCATGAGATGAGATAGCCTAAACTGAGTCTAGTTGGCAAAATAACCTGCATTGTCATGGGGAAGATTGTAAACCTTTTCATTTCCTGGATTAGCTTCAAGCAAAGGGTTTAAAAGAGATAAAATATGCAGCCAAACATTAGTGCGACCAACCTTTGTTATGGATGTGAATACACAGATTCATGCTGCAACAGCTGAGCTACCAATCAACATCCGTGTGTCCTTGAGAACGACACTGAGCTGCTGCGATCTCAAATCTGTTGTGGATAAGAATCCTAATCACAATGTTTTGAGTGTAAATATGAAATAGTGTTGCTGTTTACCAAACCTTGGGTTTTGTATTCAGCGTAACACGATGTTCTAACCGTTGGAAAACTCTGCCGCATGCTAATTATTGTTGTATCCCCAAATTTCTTGACAGTTAACATCCAAAGTAAATAACATAGTCAAATAGAAATCCAACTCCCAAATCAGTCAGAGAGATTACAGAGAGGCTTAGTGCTCAGTTCGATGATTAATTAATGCATGAGAGATAGGAACAGTGTTTCTGCTGTTTTAGGAGAGACGAGCGAGCTAGTGTCTTGCCTCGGGGGCCAGAGAAGCTTTGAGCACAGCCCCATTCCTACACCCTCCTCCTCATCCCCCTTTCCCATCTCTGTCTCTCTCTCAATTGCAGAGATGTTGCGAAAGCTGGTAAATAGTGCGAAGCTGTGTGATGGGCCACTGTGACACAGCAGCTCTGCACTCAGTTAAAAGGGTGTATATTCAGAAAAGGTGTGCATATGTATATTTTTCTTCAAAATCTCAAGGGACGCCGTGCTGTGGAAGCCTTGAATCAAAGCACACTGAGATGCGACACATTTACTGTGTCATGTTGTCACTCTTGGTTGGTTTGTTAAGATTAGGTTCGGCTTTAGGCAGACTGACTACCAAGTTTTGGAAGAAGTCATGATGAGGAGAGTTTAGCAACATGTTGAAAGCGAAAAAAGTAGAACGAGGCTTGCATAGTGGTTACATTACATTGTGTCACCATAGGGAGAAAGTTCGTAGAAAGTGTTACACAGTAAAACAGTTAAAAGTCCACGAACCTCAAAATGATATTATTTATGACTTTGTTACTAGAAGGGCACTTGAAGAGCACAGACTCCTGCAAAAACACAATTCTCTTCAAGATGTGAGTATAATAAGTTGAATGGTAAGTGTGAATCTGTTTCCATAGCCATGGAGTTGAAGAAGAAAATGAAACAATGAAACATTGTCCAAGTCCTCCATAAATACCGCTGCAGTTTCAGCAACTGCAAGTATAGGTTTTCACTAGAGAATCACTGGTACCTGTGAATGTGAATTGTGATATGGAGTCATTGTATTTCTACAGTTTGCTTTGTTTTGTCATCAATCTCACACTGTTAACCAAAGTTAAGAAAATAATTTGTGTTGGCCTACCGACCCCAAAATAAAATTAGTTCTTTCTTGGCTCACGCTACACTTTTCTTCCAATTTTTATCAAAATCAGACCAGTAATTTTTCTTTCATCCTGTTGAAAAACTAACAAGCAAAGCAAATCACAAACATAAGATTGGCAATAAATTGTTATAACGTCTTACCAGTTTATTGGACAACTTTATTTAGCTTTGTTTTGTTTGGGCAACCAAGTAATTAAGTTAAGATTGGAGAAATTGGTAAAATAATAACAAAACTAAGAGAAGGCGATGACAATAGTGCATCTTTGACAATGAGTTTGAACCAACAGACAGCTGAAAGTTGAAAATAGCAGTGAATCGCTGAGTTATTCTCTCCATCAAATACAGCAAAGGGCCAGAAATAGTGTGAGGGAGTCATTTTTCTACAGGCTCTGGTCAACTCATTCAAGCATACTGATTTGTGATTTCCTGTTTTGCTGTGTCATGCAACAGCACATTTAATGCAAATCAAACCCTTCCTAATGCTGCTTTATATTTAAAGCTTTCCACTGGCAGCCAGCACGAGAGCTTTTATGGTGATGCAGCTACAGAAAGTGCTAACTTAGTTCATTTTTACACAGGTCTGTGTGTTCGCCAAAGTCTAAACCTACTGATCAATGTGTTGTCACTACTGACCACAAAGAATGCAGGACCACCTAATCAGAAAACATGATAACAAGGTCCCAGAAACCTGAACAGTGTCACCTGGGGCAGCTGCCATCCTTCACCTGAACTGAGCATGTTGCACAAAATTAATGTTGTTGACATTGTGTATGTGCTGGTAGTGTCAAATGGCAGCAGTGCATGACTCAAAGACTTTAACATCAATTTAACTTACATGGTGTGATAGCTGCAAACTGCAAACAGCATGCTAATGTCATTTTTCCTCGGTTTCTCTCACTTTCTGCTTCTCTTTATGATTTCCTGCACTGTAGGGGTAGAGTGTGCCGTGTGTGATGCATTCAGGGACTTCTCTCGTCGTGGCGGAGGACTTTTACAGGTGCCTTGCCTAAAGCGTCTCTTCCAACAGCCATCTTACTGAGATTTTTTGGGAAACACATTTGATGACTAACAGTAGCAGACGAGCCACTGGGTCTGTTTCCCACAACTGGAACTACAGTAGACGTTTGAAGAATTCCAGCAGCCGATGCCAGCGGGTGATACATTCAAGTAACAAATGCTTTTCAGCTGCAAAAGGCAGACTTTGCATGCTTGTCGCTCCAAATTACAACACGAGATCAGAAAATAAGATTTGTCAGAAATGAAATTTGTACATAAAGTAAAAAATAATAATAGAATCATATATACACATGCATTACCCCGAATTAAAGGATCAAGAATCAGTACATCGCAATACAGGCTGTTTGATGTGACTGCCATGCAAATTGTGTTGCACTAAACTTTACACTGTTATTAGTAAGAAGATGTAAATTCTCACTATCACTGATGATACATCCAGCTCTCATTTCACTGTGAGTTTTTGTGTTCAGCAATTTAAAAGGCACTATTAACTTTCAAGTTTTAAAATTATTTGGACAAACAAAAACAAATTAACAGCTCTTAATTAGGATGGAAAATAAAATTTTCTCTGTGGCAGTCTGATTACGATGCTTTCATTCACAGTAAGTTTGACTAACAACAGATATTAAAAGTTTTTAATAAGATCATGCTCTGTCCTCCTCTGTATCAAAGTGACTGCTATAATTAACCTGCATTCACAGAAGTCCTGTGAGAATCATTTGCTCCACAACATAATACTTATTCTCATGAAGCAATTTGCAGATACACAATCTCAATCGCTTCTATTCAGTGCGCAGAGATTCCTACTTTACGTACAGTGAACACAGACATGCTTTTGTGAGTGTATTCAAAATATATTGCAAGGAACACGCGTTCATGTGCATCTGCATCAGGCACTCCACACTGGTAATGTAAAGACATGAATGCATCTTGCTCATTGAAATTGTTCTGTCAAACGCAAATACAGACTTATAGATGTGCAAAAGCGCAGGTGTGTTAATGGACACGCACTTAAATCGCAGAAAATGTTTCATAAGCAGAGTGTTGTTAGCCCAGCAGATAGTAAAAGAAGTGCAAGAGGTATGGTGGGATGTGAGGAGACACTTGAAAATAATAAAAGATGACAAGTAAGATCCACAGGAGACCATGGCTGAAGTGGTCATAAGACGATCCCTGTCCTCTCTTAAAACCAGAGAGCTGTATGTTCAGTATGTGTGTGTGTGGAGACAATAAAAACTCATAGTGTTGCTCAGGTTTATAGTGTTGTGTGTAAGTGTGGATGGTTTCCATCTACATCAGGATCCTTTTTTATTGTGTCTATGAGTGAGTGTGTTTGTTTGTGTTTGTGTGTTTGTGTTTGTGGGGATACAGATGTGCATTTTTATTACTCTTCATCTTGGCGATAGTTGTTGTGCCAGTTCTTTCCCTCATGCTGATTATCATTGTGGGCGAACAGAGAAGAGGAACTCAGTTGTGTTCAGGACTCGGCCTTGGTGGGCTTGTTTGCATTGCCAGAATAATTATCGCTACTTTTGCCCACAGAAGTTTTACGACTCCTGACCATCTGCAGCAGAGGAGGGACGCAGTTTGATGTTGTTATTGAACTTCAGAGTCTGCAGAGGAAAGAAGGAGGTCAGGATGGATGGTCTGGACAACTAAGGTCTGACTTCCACTTGGATTATCATCTTTTGTTCAAACCCTGTTTCTTTCTTTCAGTTACGACCATGATCTTTACCTTACCTTAAGCTTAATTAGTAAACCATGATTAGGCCATTTTTGTGCCTAAATCAAAATAAACCTTATACATAGTACTGCCGCTTCATAATACAGATTTATTTTCCTGTAATTTGAACCAGTTTTGAATTACATATGATTTGCTGCCAAAGTTCCATCAGATCAGAAAAAGATTCCACTCAGCTTTAACTAAAAAGTCTTTTGAAGAATGGCACAGCATCGTCTATCAAAACTGGATTCAGCAGCATTATTAATTCCATGTTCACACTGTGTGAGCAGCTCATTACCACAGCTGTCAGCCATTCTCACCCTATAATCAAACCTTTCACTTTAGACGACCTTTAATGTTAAGCAAATGTGTGGCGGCTAGCCTGGCTGCTCATCTCTTAATGAACAGTGACAGTGAGCTAACCCTAACCTTAACTGACTTCCTGCACAAAATAAACATTTGTTTCGTAACACGTTCACTATGAATGCCTTGTTTCGTTGGAGCAACGCTGTCCTCATGTTTAAGTGAACAAGTAAACTAAGTTATTCTCATTATTTAGATATCTGGAGTCAAAGAAACTGTTAACTTCTAGAGGAAATTGAAAGACTGATATTTTAGAGAGAATCAGGAGGTTTGGGCTTCTGGGATGGACAATGCTGGTCAGACTGTTGGCCAATAACGGCTCCTACCTCAATTCAAAAGCAGATGTTTTGTGCACAATAAAGTTGTACAGATGTCACGTTCAGAACTTTGAAGGTGTAGTGACTCAATCTGTCACCTCTTATAGGAAATTCCCTGTCAACCGAATAGATAAAGAGAGACTCAATAAATAAACTTATTACTAGTCTTATGGAGTAATTCACTGTTTGCTTTGCCTGTTTGCCTGCCTCTTATACTGTATAACCGTCTCATTCTAAATTCATTCTAATTAAACAGCTAATTAGCACAGAGACATGGAAAATATATTTACGTTTGATTTCAAGGCAGGTGTGTTGCCACTTTTAGCCTTAAGGACTTGAAATGTACACCACAGAAACCGTTTTCATCACATCGCTATGGAAGAAATAATTGTTTAAAGTAAACAGGTTAATTGTTGACTCAGATACATGCAACTTTATAATTAAAGCTTCATTGTTTAGAGTGAAAAGGCTCCTAGATGCAGTAGGAAGAGGAAGAGAGAAAGAGAAAGCATTTAGGATGGCAGCTAGAGAAAGACTTTCTTTACAAAATTGTATTTAAATCTGCTGCTGGCAAAAGGTTGAATATGATTATGGTTATAATTTGTGACCACAGACTAAATAATAAACAGTGAAAGAGGCCGCAGTGATGTGACCTTTTGGTTTGCAGGGCATTGTTTTAAGCCTTGACTTTGGCAATATGGCTGTCAAAATTCTGGTTCTGAAGCTGAAGATGAAATAATGAGGAGCTGAATATGTAACGTTCCACATCTGTAGAAGGAAACTGGGTATATAGACTAGAAGCATCTTAACATTTTTATCTCTGCTATAAGTTGGGCATTTTAACATGGGTTTCTTTGGAAACTGGCTCACTTTTAGAGTCAACCTCAACTATCCATTCGAAGAAGTGCAGTTTTCAGCACCTGTTGACTTCACTTTTTTGTCCCAAAGTTTGCCACTTAGAAATGACATCACTGACTGGCTACTAAATGAAATGCACAGTGCAGTGATTTACTTTGATTTGGTAGAAGTCTTCATTTCAGTACTGCTGGGAAACATTTCAGATTACGTTAGTACACAATTCAACAAATTAGGTCAAGTCAATTTGAGACATTTTAAAGCATCAATTTTAAATGTGATGCCCTTAAACATCAGGCAACATTCTGCTGTTTAAAGTCTCCTCAGATTAGTTATTGTAAACACGGCAGTAAAAAATGCAATTCAACATAACATATTGATCAGGACTTTCAGCTGCCTTCATTTTATCCTCTATCAGGTTTCCCAGTAAACAGAACTAATGAACAAAGCGTGTTTCCAGTCCTGCAGCTCTCATTGTTCTTACAGCTCCAACAGCATATGACGTTTTCACTCCTTTGGGATTTTGATTTGCTCCGTGTGAACCTTTCAGCGTGCAGTGTGTGCAGTGTGTGCAGTGTGTGCACAGACCCTGATTATCTGTTCCTGTTAGTCAAACAGACACTTTAGTTCAACATTGTCTCTGTGAAAGACCACCTCAGATTTGTTCTGCACCAGATGATGTGTGTGAAGGCACAGTTCAGCGCTCCCCTCACACTTGTTTGGTTTCACACAAAAGTTGAAGTTCGTCAAATTATTCACGGGGCTTCTAATTCCCCGTTGGTTTGTTTTATCATTAAAGTGTATCAAAGTTTGTTTTTGTCAGCCCTGCCACCAGACATGGCATCTGTCTCGAAAGTCCCGAAGCTGTGATTTCTTCTCCATCAAATCTTCATTCCCTGGTTTACCCAGCAAGATACACATGACGCCAGTGGCAGACTCTCAAAAGAAAAGAGAATGGGTTTTTTATGACGACTGAACTAACAATCTCATGGCTGAATTGAATGGTTAAGACATCAAAAACCTGGAATGTTGATCACATTTGCGAGAACTGGCCTTGCAGCTCAAACCACAGCCATTGGTATAATGTGGTTATACTAGGAAACAGAGCAAATATGTATGTAGCATCAGAGAAGATTGCTTCCTCTTCCTTACATTGAAATAACCCACTGAGAATCTCAAAATGACTCTCAGGTAGTGAAGGCAAAATCCATTCTTTCAAGTGAATCATGTATTGATGGCTGATTTCCCACACACACACCTGACATGCCATCAGTAACCCCTCTAGCAGCACTTGGTTTTCACCCCTGACCTTGAACAATGGATCTATCATTAACATGAAATTGGAGCTCAATAAGCCCTGCAGCCATTGTACTGTAACTTGCCAGAGGGTGATGAAGGGAAAAGTGGGACACAGAACAACCAAAAGGCATTGTACTAAGCCTGGGCTGTCTGCAGAAGGTGCTAGCAAGGAAAGGAGGAGGTGGAGAAGAACAGAGGTGGAGGAGAGATACGTGCAAGAAAAAAAACCATCACCAGCAGAGACAAAGAGGAGGAAGAGCAGAGACCGACTGGGAGAGTGAATGGAATGAAAGAGACAGTGACTGATAACGATATCAACAGATAACTCCACTAGTGAATAGGAACGTTGTGGTAATGACAAAAACAGACAGAGACAAAAACATACTCTGAGGTCTCCCCTCGCCAGACGCTGAGCGTGGGCGGCTGGCTCTCTGCAGTTATCTGAGCCATGCGGCAAATAAATTCATAACATGCCACAGAGACACCCACACCAGCCCCGGTGGGCATTCCCTGCAGTGCAAAACATTGGCCACCTTACTATGCTGCCCGAATCTTAACAATGTCTGACAATGTCTGACATTGTTACAAACACGGTTGACACTGTTGTTATGTTGCATGTAAAATTTACTTTAATAACTGAAACCTATGGCCGACTTAGCATTCTGTGCTAATAATCTACCAGGGGAGATTTGTGATTTCTTTTGCATTTGAATAGTATGCAAGTGCAAGGAAAGAATGCAGTACAGCTGGTCTTGCTGGTCACTTTGCTAACACTAGCATATGCTGAAGTGGTAGCAAGTGACAAAAACACACCAACCAGGACATAACATTTAGTTAACTTTGAAAACAATAGCTCGTTTGGGGAAAATGCTCTTAAATGAGAGAGGCATAAAAATAGTGGCACCTTGCCCTAAAGCTTCCGAGACATATTTTGCATGTTAAACAATAAATTAAAACCCAGTTTATGATTGTCTTTACTTCTCAGAGGAGCAGAGGACAGTCTGTGGCAAGCACTTCATCACAGGTTAGGAAATGAGGTTACAGAGAAAATGACATTTGTACTGATTGTGCACACAAGTCACTGTGTTTTTAAAGTCAGTTAAGTTTT
>JAUZTA010000031.1:15966634-15980479 GCA_034780835.1 Ctenochaetus striatus
AAAAAACAAAAATAATAATAATAATAATTATTATTATTATTATTATTATTATTATTATTATTATTATTATTAAGTAAGTAAGTATTATTAATTATTATTATAAGTGTTCCTTCATTTTTAACATAGCCTCAACAATATCTGTTTTTAAAAAACAGCTCTTTGAATGGCATGGATCTGGTCACTTTTAATATTTTTTTAGTTTTTGTGAGTTTTTTAATCATTTGCTGCTATGAACATAATGCACACAGTCACAATGAGATAGTAGTTTGAGCTATAGTGGTAATTTATAGAACCAGTTTGAAGTTGCACCAAGCTACTTAATTATTTTACCCCTACAAGTGAAGCCACTATTTGTCTGTTTTTCACAACCAACCAACTACAAAAAGGAATAACTAATATTTTAAGGGCCCCATAATGTAAACTGTAAGTTACAAGATACATTGAGAAAGCAGAGTGCAGCACAAGTTGTCTGTTTTTTCATTCTAGCACTTGTACAGTTCATAGTAACGGTCAATGTGTTGAGGCATATGAATAGAGCCGTTTTCTTTATCGATCACTTCAAAATGTGCTAGAATTTACACGTGGATCCACTTGAATGCCCACAGAAGCTCTTCCAACTTATTTGTATCACGAGAATCGAGTTGGGGTGTCATAAAAGTCAATTCCCGTGAATATTTAAAAACAGAAGCACGGTGCCAGGAGAAAAGTAAATTCTGGTTCCACTGGGGCTCGAAACCAGGACCTTCTGCGTGTAAAGCAGACGTGATAACCGCTACACTATGGAACCAGCTGATATACTTCGTGTTGTATAAGTAATTTATAGAAATCAAACGGAGTACAATAGTTTTTTCTGTATGGTTGGAGAGCGGCAACGTCGTATAGTATTGCATTGAACCTTACGGTCACGTTAAGCTGCGTCCCCCGCTCTAGCTCAGCATAAAGTCGGTCAGCTTTCGTCTCCTCAGTAGGTCACCCCGCGTGGATATTAACGTAGCGTTACGTCTCGCTGCTGGCGTTTTGCTTCAGTTGCGAGTCGAGCCCGGCTGGGACGTCTCGCATTTGTGGCCGATGAAACGGTAGCTAACGTCCAGCAAATGAGCTGCCAGCCATGAACCGAAATTATCACGCTGGGCGAGACGCCCACGTTTCCAGTGTACCTTCTGCATGCACTGCACTAACATATTGCGGAGCGAGGGATCTGCGTTTTCATGTTACATGTGCTCCCATAAAACGGAACACTGATGCGTCCCACCAGCTTAGGTCACACACTGTAAATATCACTGCACACAGTGTACAGGCACAAAGACATGTTGTAATAAAGTTAAAGCTGTGTGACAGAATCACACTTTTTATAAACTAATGTTACGGGTGGGAAGTTATTGTACATGACAAAAGGGCTTTAGAATAACATATTGCTACAGTGCTGAACAACAAATAATGACTGTACACACTAATTTAGTCAACCTAGTGAGGCGTGTTGTTTATGTTTAATATTTTATAGCCACATGCAGCCAACCTAAAAGATTTAAACACTACACAAAAGTAATTTTGTGAGAGTAAAAAAACGTGATTATTTTATGGAGTTTCTTAAACCCATTTTAGAGGGTAATTAACAGTTGCAAGTTCTTTTGCTATTGGCCAGTATGGCACCAGCCACCTGTCACAATTTTTAATGCAAGGTCATTATTTAGGTCAGCTGAGAATACAGGCTGTAAAACTGGAAAGTCAATGTATTTGACCTATTCTTAGATCTGCATCTTGGGCGCCATCTCTTCCCCATATCCAGCTTTTTTTTTGTTTTCAGAGTGCTGGATCATGTATGCATGAAAAGGTGCGTGTTCACTGATCACACTCGTTTTCAGAGCTCTCCCGCGCCGTGATGCAGTCAGATATATCTGTGAGAGTTTTCTGTTGTGGTGTCTGCATCAATACAAACAGATCTGTTAAGAGTTCAGAACTGATTTTCTAGCTTTACCGTGGCAATACTCCTGCTAACTCCTGCTTTGAGATATTCAGGGTGTGTATATATGTGTGTGTACTTGTCCCTCTTTCACCACAGTTGTAGGTTGTGACTAAGTTTTTCACTGTTTGAAGAGCCTTAAAGTGAGCATCAGTCAAAGCAACTTTGTCTAAACTGTCAACAATTGTCTAAATGTTGATCTCGCCACAGTTTGCTGACGTGGGGTCTGAAATCAATGACGGCCCATTCTATCACACAATTTTTACACCAATGAGTTTCCTCTCTCTTCCACGCTCAAAATTGTCTGCCCTCAGCATTGTCCTTCCATTTTTAGACATCTTGACTGTAGCTCTGCGGCTTTCTTAGGTGCCGGTAAGAGAAGGGCAGAGAGGCTGCATTGGAAAATGTGGGGATGACAGCTGCATCTATTTATCATGTGGGGTACAAAAGCACACCTTGAGAGGCAGCCAGAGCTTGTATTCTCACTGATCCTGGCTCCAACACAGCGGGTCAGAATTAATAGACAAGGCAGATTCATATGTGGGCAGGATAAAAATTCAAGACGTGCTAGATCTATTCCACAAGCTCTGAATTTGACTGACATGCAAAACACTATGTGCATGTGATACTAAAAAGCAATGATAATTAGTTACTGGCGCTCGGTGTCATATTTGGAATTTGAAATAAACATTATGAACAAAAAAATGAATAGCTTAGCAAAAATAAAACGTCCATATGGAGCTGCATCTGAGTATTATTTTCATTATCTGATAAATATATCCTCCTCGATCAGCTCAGCATTTGGTTTATAAAATGTCTGATGTTTGGCTGCAAATCTGTTTTGGAGGCTCTGTTGCAATTATTTCTTGCCATAAAAAACTAAACGAAAAAATGTAGAGTTGTATCTTGATAGACAGTGGACAAGCCTTCCATCATAATTCAGTCGACCTGCCCTCAAAGTACCTAGTGTATATTAACCAGCAGAAACATATTTTTTGCCTTTAAGGGCTTACAAACAAATGGGATGCATTTTGTGCATTTTTCTATACTATCTATACTTCCTCAGTGTCTTCTTGCCTTTGTTCGCTTATTGCTAAGTTTGTTGGCCTGTTACCTTCACAAACAGTCAATCAGTGAAACACTGCGAAACCAGCCAGGATGGTAAAGGTTCCCCGTGGAGTTTCTTAATGGATACCCATTTTGTTTTGTCTCTTGCACAAATGTGAATATGGTTACAGAAGGAGTTGCGCCCTTAAATGTCTGTCTTTTGAAGATAATAGGCATAGACAAGCACAGTGAATCTAGATTTTTGTGGTAAACTACCAGAAACTACAGGATGAAATCCTCATTCATCCATTATCAGTCACTGAATTCAAATGTGTTTGAATTAATCATGACTGCTCTCAATGATCTTGGATTTAACTGGAAGGTGTAAGATGTTTACTCCTAATTTTCCAAAAATTACACGATAAGGTGCTAACTGCTGGTATTCACCTACTAGTGGTTTAGTGCTGACTCTTTAAAGCAGTCATCATGACTGAGTAAGTGCAACAGTGGGACTTTGATTTGTGCAATGTTCCCAGTTTAACAGGGAAAACCATATGCTCACACACTCTTTGCCCATTTGATGGCCCTCTTCTTGCCCACACTTGTAACTCCAATAAGTCTGTAGGCCCTGTGGAGTCTCTGTGGATGATCTCAGTGGACACAGACATCACATGCCATCTTGATCGGGAATATCCACCTCCGGAGTGTTCATCTCACTCTTAATGGTCTTGTCTGTCAGAAATAACTCAAGAACATTAACTCAAGATTACTTTCAGTTTCAGACAAAAGCCCAACATCTGGCAAAGAGAGTAGGTTTACTCAAATTACCCTTAAAAACAATTATCAGTAAACCCTTGAGGTGTCTGGCCATTTCATGTGCCAGTCTTTCCCAAGATGCACCTCTGAATTTTCCGACAACACCTCAATAGAATCAGGATGAATAGAGTCTCATTTGTGCTGCTTAGAAAGTTTTAGAATTACATTTGAAAAACTCAGCTGCGGTGTCCCAGTTATTCGGGATAATCCACAGACCTCTCTGTCAACAGTTTCCAAAGGGTCTGTTTAAGCACACTATTTCCAATGAAAAATTGTTTGCAATGAGGTCTGTAGATTATCCAGAACAGGGGTATTGTTTTGGAAAATTACCTGCTCGTACCTGCAGAAACAAGTCATGTACTCTCCTCAACGGTTGATGGCTTCAAACCCTCTTCAATGACAGCAATGCCCATTTCTGGCAGAGGAAACTGTCCTTAATTATGTCCTGTATCTGTGGCTGTTGTCTGTAGAGGCCTTTAGTTTGATGCCTCTGACAGGGCTGCTTTGTCAGAACCTTTAAGGAACATCTAAGGCGCTGCTCCAGTGTTGTCTCTTGAGGCACGGGGAGCATAACTCAACCTTAACGGTGCAGATGAGCTTCAAAAGGCTTTTGAGACCATGTGCAGCATATCATATGAGTAAACCTGTTGCGCTGAGACCCACGGCCCACCTGACCTAAGACCACAGCCTGCTTCCTTCTTAGTGGATTCAGTTAAAGTTGAGCCTTTAAACTGGTCACTTTACCTCACTAACAACTCACCTAAGCTACACAGATACAAGCCTCTAATGAGTTACTAGGGTGTCCTGACCTCAATCGCTGACCCCGGTATTTTCATAAGAGGTCTGCGTGTAATTACAGTGAGAGTTAAACAAAGGATGAGGAGAAAACTTGATTCCGCCAGTTTTGTGCACATTCATATCACAGACGATTATTAGACTTGCTGGTGCTCCAGTGTTCTGCCCAAAATTCTAAATTTGTACTATCTAGTCTGTCTGTGTCATGTTGTCAAGAGAACAAGGACCGGCTCTTTCTAATCTGTTTACCATATATGAACTCCCTCAAAACACCTTTGCAATCCATGATTCATCAGTTAAAATAACAAGCTACAGGTTCGCTGGCATTTAGAGGCTAAAATTTCATCTATGAAAGACACTGCATGTATTAGATGTCATATCCACAGGTGACAGCGGACACTGTGATGTGATTCCTTAATGTTAGAGGTTTACAAGCTGACTGATGAGGTGACGGTGGTCCTTCTGGTACACACATTTAAATGCCTTTGCCTTTCTATAGCTGCGCACAGTTTGTGCTCACTTTGTCTTTTTTAGCGTTGTTTAACATTTTGCACCTGAACTTCAGTATTTAACTCACACAGGAAATGAACAGAGGCTGTCTCACTCCTTTCGAAGCTTCTCGCCACTGCAAATCCACACTGAAACACCTCTCCAAACATATTCTACAAAATACTAAACAACAAATAAAATTTTACAGATTTTCAGATTATATTGTCCTGGCTGGCACTCCCACATGTTGAACTATAATACAAGTTTATTTTATCATTTTCTCAAAGCACAGTGGCATAGCTGTCAGTATATCTGTCCCTCCTGACCATTCGTAATGTTGTTTTACTGTAGCCCTTGTCTGATTGCTGCAGCGGTGACATGCAGGCCTAACAGTCACTTCAAACAGATGCTCTGGCTCGGCTGGCCCCCTCACTTCCTGGGCCCCTGAATCTGTGCCCAGCAGGTCCATTCAGCCATTGTAATCAAATATTAAACGCTTGACGTAACGGTTGCCCAAGTTCGGTTTAAATAAACTTGTGAGCTTACCTGCCAATTGTTAGACGCTTTGATTTTGAACACTTCAAACATGGACGGCCTAATTGAAAATTGAAGGGGAGTCTGCCCCGAGCCACAGTGTACAGGATTTTGTGGAAAACTAAATGGCAAAATGCTTAAGTGGGTTTGATATTTGAGCATTTAAACAGTTTGCAAATAATCATTTCCAGTGTGACAGCAGACCACAAATATTTCGTTAAAGTAGGCCCTAATGTGTGCTCCGTGTAATTGGACTTGACACCTTTTTTAAATGTCATCCAAAGCAGAATATTTTAATCTTTGTTGAATCTTCGGGGAGGGAAAGCAAGACTGTCTGCTTTAGCTGGAGTGTTTATCTGACTCCAGCGAAAGCCCCCATCCTCCCCTCCTCCCCCTCCTTTACAATTAAAGATTGAAGCCCACCGAGCACCAGCCCGCTTGTTATTCACCTGTAGGGCTTTACCCGGCGCTAGGACCCAGGGTGCGCGATTTTCATCTCCAGCTGCTGCAGACCGAAAACTGGCAATAAGGGAAGATCGCGAGGACAAGCCAAAATTGCATACTGTATTCATTCTACTTCAAAATCACATCCCTGGCCCCGCACGGACGCCTCTGTGGAGACGACAATAGCTTGTTGCGCTGTGTGCAGGCTTTGTGGCTGTAGACAGCTCGGAGCGCAAGGTAAGACGGTGCAATACCATGCGATTACTAATAACAAAGGCGTTACGGGCGAGCAGGGGGCATTAAAGGGGGCATTGCACAACGCTATTGAGGGCGAGTAAAACTCTGCCAAACTTTGACCTGGATATCTGTATTTTCTAGTTGTTGGTGTCTTGCAGGGAGCCACAGTAGTTGCGGTGATGCCTCGCTGTTAGCCCGACGGCATTATGTAGGATCGTGTCACATGTACGGACAGCCAAGTTGTGTATCGAGATGACATTCTTGAGTCTGCTGTCCATGCGTGTCGGCTGTGGATGCAGTAGACCCTCCAGCCGCTGGCACAATAACTATATATGAAGTGATGCTTTTTTTTCAATTTCGGACAGATATTTAACATCATCTGGACGGCGCATCGGGCCATCCATTAACCTGGCAAACAAGAACATCACCAGTCACTGTGTCTGTGATCGGCTGCTATCCTCCCTTGGTTTGTTGTAGAATAATTCATTACTTGTACCAAGATGGAAGAATAATGCGCTTGATTTCTACTCAGCGTCCACCCCCCGCCGCCTCCCCAGTCTCGACATTCAATACCAGGTGAACCACGAACTTAGACGGGACATCCTCGTCGCTGTAAACCATGGCGGCCTAAATAGGGTCGATAATCTCACAATATGACTCACGGATAGATGACCATGTATGCCCACTTTGAAGACGACATTCTTCAAAAAAAAAAAAAATCAGGCCTTCGAAATAAACAACGTGCCTTCATCTGTGCTATCGCAGTTGTCAGTGCATGTGCGGAATACCACATCTCTGCTCGAGAGATTTTTATAATTGCATGCATAACAAGTTTTTTTAAAAACCCCAGAGCTTCAGACGTCCGATGTGGAGCCTGTGAACCAAACTCGTCTATAATTGGTGAAGCCCCGAGCAGCCGGTCACTACCGGGATAGCTCTTGCGCGGTCGCTGAGGTCTCCGGGTTACCCCGGCTCAGACACAATGCGATGTGTCAGCTGCCGACTTTGTGGCACTCCTGCTTTCCGCCGACACGGTCCTCAACGGCGTCCCTCTTTCTCTACTGATCGGCGTATTTTTGGTTTCCCAATTTCACGTTTGGCCATCTGTCAACGATTTGGCTGCCTGCACGCAGCCATTACTGAGCGAATGGCGAAGGGCATGTTAGGAGCTTCTCACACGCCGATCCGCTCCGCGATAGGAAAGCGGCGAAATAGTTTCAACTCGAGCTGCTCTCGGCGGACGGACAGGATTGTTCGCCCTGCAGTGGTCAGGCACGGCACGGATCGTGCATGATAGTAAACAAACTCTTTTCAGTGGCACGACGATGTCAGCCTCTCGCTGTGTATGTGTGTGCACTGTTATTTCCTCACCACCACAAGTGTTGAGAAAAGTAGGAAATTCGTTGGCCTAAAGGAGTGGATACCCTTGTAGACAGCAGGCCTACACTGCTTTCAGGATTCAGGTAAGACAAGTGGCCTAATTACGAGGGTAACCTGTGCTGCTTAACTCCCGTGCCAAAATGTGATTATGGAATAGGAGAGCTAAATATCCTGTGGGCGTTTGTCTTTGGGCGAGAGTCAGATGAGACTGAGTGTAAATCCTGTGCTCAGCGGACTGATTTCACGCTTCAAACTTTTATCTGCTCGCCTGTGTGTCACTGGAAGTTGCAGATGTGATGTCGTGCAACTAACTGCAATTTTGAGTTGCTCCTGTTATCTTCCTCTCGGCTCCCATGTCTTTGTTTTTGCAGCACTTAAGTTAGAGACAGATTTCAATTCAGGAAAAGCTGACTTACTGTTTCAACATGCACTTGTTCAGAGTTGAAACGTAGACAAAGTTGTGGGTAAAAGTGGACTTTATTCTGTTACAAATTATGTAAATATGATGTAATGCCTTCATGAGAGGCTGTTTCATGTGTTTCTCATATTTATAAAATCACCTGCATGTCCTTTGCTGTGTTGAACTCAATGCAGTTGCTGTGTGAAGCCGGTTTGGATTATTTCAGACTGGACTGAAGGCTATTGTCTTTACAAACAGATTGTCCTGATTTTGTGTAAAGTCTGGTAGGGAACTAAGGGCTAAATTTAAAATTAAAAGTCTAAGCCTCATCCAAATTGTTGTTTGGCCTGTAACTCTCAACTCGAGCCTGCTTCTTCGCAGAAAAACCATGTGTGTGTGAATCCAGTTTAAGACCTGACCTGGTGATGACAGGAAATGTGATTTTGACACACTGCGCTCTGAGATGTGCATGACAACAAACTGAAGATGCACTGCAGAGCGAGGGACTTTCTTTCTGTTCAAATTCATAAGGATCAGTGGCCTTGCAGATAAAATGTCTTCACACCATCAAAACCTTGGCCTGAGCGAACCAAGGAAATCATAAAAATCCTAGGGTTTAGTCTGACTCAGTACAGCTGGGATGCTGTCAGCCCATATTACAGTCAGTCATAATGAGGGAGTCAGATGCCATGTGTCTGCATTAATTGTTTTCTTGGGATATTTTTGATTGTCAGTGTGTTTTCGTCTATTTAGTAAAAGACCTTAATAATCTGAGGCAAGTATGCAGATGAGAATAATATAATTGGCTCCTCAGATTAATATATAACTTTAGATTTGCAAGGAATGTGGAGATGGTTATTCAGTCCATATCACATCAGCCAGTCAAAGTTAAGGGTGCAAGCAAGTGAGAGCAAGTGCTGTCACCTTGTGAGCATTTTTTTTTTCCTCAGAGCTCTTTAATGAACTGAAACTAAACCTTATTATGTTTAATTTAAGTTATATCCATGACATTAACACAGATATCCAAAACTTGGTGAAAGGTAACACGTCTCACATAGTTAGAGGGTTTGAAATCCAACACGAGAGTCAGCAGAAGAGGCTTTAGTTTTTTCCTCCCCATCTCCTCCAAAAGGCGTCCGCCTGCAGCCTCCAGCATGCAACTGGAGAGCCTCCAGCACCCGGAGTCCTGCTTCCTCGAGTTAATTCCCCTGCAACAGACCCAAAAACCTCTCCCACTCTGTTTTTTTTTTTTTTTTAATATATATTTTGGCAATTTTGTTCAACAGCTATCACCCACTGCCCTAACAAGTGATTGACCGGACTGTCAGTGAAACACAAACACCCGCTGAGTGAAACCCGGAGCCTCGCTTTGGTTGAGAAAAAAAAAACCACACACACAGTTTATTACTTCGTCACCCCGATAAGCCTTTTCAGTTTAGCGCACCGTTACTCTTTGGTCGCGATCTCCCATTCCCCTTGAGCGGCTGGAGCTCGCGTTGCATGCCGGTACCTGCAGTCCTTACCCCTCCCAGCCTCTCCAGCGTCTAATCCTGGGCGTGGATAGCGGAGCACTACATCTCCCATGCTGTAACCGAGCACCCTTCTGCCCCTCTCTCTCTCTCTCTCCTCTCTCTCCTCTCTCCCTCTCTCTCTCTCTCTCTCTCTCCCACCAGACTGGAGACTGGCGATACGAAACGGACTGTCTTGACGACCCCCCCTACCCTCCCCTCCTCCTCTCTCCTATCTCCCTCCCGCCCCCCCCCGGACTTTTCAGAACCGAAAACCGTCGAGATTAGTGAGCAGCCGCGGACGGCAGAGGCGAAAGGCTGGACACGGCCGTATCCGAGTCGTGCCTGTTCGTCGTTCACATGCCATCTGGACGAGCGGGTTTGTAACTGTTTGTGTCATTGGACATCTTTTATCTCGCCCGCTGATTATCTGGGAATTATTGAATATTTGAGAGAGAGAGAGGGAGAGAGACAAGAGAGAGAGAGAGAGTCTTAAAGGGGGGGCGGAGAGGAGAGGCTCGGTGGGTCGGCGGGGGCTCGGTGAATGCCTTTCAACAGCGAAGTGGTTCAGTCAGTCCACCAAAGGGGGGCCGATACGAGAGACGGGAGCACTCCACGTTAGGTCGGCCGAGGATAAATAACAGTAGCCTGCCTCAACATGTAAGCCGCCGGGAGCGGAGCGAGGGCTTCGCGGAGACTCCGCTGCGCAGGGAGCTGGGAGACCTACCCGCGGCGGAGGTAGTGGTGGTGGCGGTGGTGGTGGTAGTGGTGGTGGTCAGCGGAGTTAATATTGTTTGCCCCCTTTTTTCCGTGGCTTCTCCAGCAGCCAAGCCTGTGTAATAAGTTGTGTCACCCAGCCCCCATGTTGTTGGTTGTCCAGCTGGCTACTTTTCTCCCCCCCCCACCACCACCACCACCTCGCTCTATTTTCAACAAAGTAACTCAATGCAGTCAGTTTTTCGTGATGATTATTTGTTCCTGGGCTGGTTGTCGTCGGGAGTTTTGTTTGTTTGGCTCTCCCTTGTGTTTTCTGTGTGACTTTGCATTAATGTTGACATACCTTATCAGGCGGAGATGTGTCACATCGCCACATTGTGTCTCTCAACGGAGAGGAAGGCGGCGGGGAGGAGGGGGGTGTCTGTCTCTTGTCACTTGCAGTAATATACTCAAACATTTGCCCTTCACCCTTCGCACATTTCAGTCCACGCTCTGTCTTCGTTATTCATGCGCAGAGATGTGGAGAGTTCAGGTGGTGTGTCCGTGTTTGATCACCTGAGAGCCGGTTGCTTTTCCTCTCCTCATCATGGTGACCGCTCGCCATCTCCGGCGTGAAAGAGAGAGAGAGAAAGCGACCCGGAGGAGGGCTCTCCAGAGTTTTTTTTTCCGTGCTGATATTTATATCATAGCAAAAGCACATTGTTTTCAGAGTTCCCCGATGCCACGCCGTGCATGTGCTCTGCATTGTGTGCACTTTTCAGATATGACAGCAGGACGTGTGTGTGTGTGTGTGTGTGTGTTGTTTGATGCCGTGGGCTGGACAGTGAACTGACCGGGCTGAAGTAGGCTGCGACGGCATAATTTGGTTTCTTCTTCGAGGCTGTGTGGTTTTTGTTTATTTTTGCCCTCAAAGGTAATGTCAGGCTCCACTTTGTTCCGACGGAGCGCTGATGCCCACGCCGTGTGTGCGGGACCGCTGCATAGGTTGGCGCACATCAGAGAAGGAGAAGACCGCGTATGATCGCAGCACAAAGACAAACTAGCTGTAAGCAACTGTTGTACGGTAATGAATGCAGACCCTCCTTTCGCACTGAGCGGTATCTGCATCGCCGGATCCCTCGCAGTCCGTGCTCTCGGATTCCAGCAGAGATCGGTGTGTCAGTCATTATGTGCATCATGTTCGTTATGTTTCACTGACTCCGGGGTGAAACATTTTTTTTTCCTCGTTCCCCTAAAGCTTTGATAGATTTTTTTGTCTAGTCTTTTTCCTGTAGTCGCCTCATTTACTTGCAGATGCGCTCGCCTGAGCTCACCTCTACCTTCATACCGGGGGGGTGGGGGGCTGTTATGGCGTGAGTCGCCGGTCTTTATGAGAGTATTTCAAATGTTTGCTTTCACGTGACAAGATATGTTGTCTGTTTGGATATTATTATTCATAATAGTGTGGATGATGAGCATTGTGTTTTGATGGAGTGTGCGTGTTCTGTTGTATAAATGTCTTTTGTGTGAGCGTCTCAATAGAGAATAAATGGGTGGAAATTTTAAGTCTAATTTTCGGAAAAAAAACAACTGATGAGCACAACACTTCATGACCCTTGCTTTCAAACTGCTTTTAACTGAGGTGGGCTGCTATGTTGTCATCATAAATAATCAACTGTCCGGTGATGGCGAGCAGCAAAACTTGAGCTCTCCTCAGAGGTCATCCTCTTTTTAACAGTGTGCATTGTTGGACAAGCACATAACACACTGAGGGAGCCGCTCACGAATAAAAGACCGTTTGAGCAGTCACAGCTGATTGCCTCATGGATGGATTACTGAAAGGGCCTATAAGACGCAGGCCAGGGGACCCAAGGGGTCACAGGGCATAAGCAAGACTCCATTATTGTGATTTTTAGAGAGCTCAGTAAAAACTTCTCATATAGTGTTTGTTTTCTTTATATTTTCATTATATTTTGTTAGAACTGCTGCACAGTGCATACTAAGGCTACAGCAAGCCACATTAAAAAAAGAGTGTCACTGTAATAGAGATTGGAAGAGGACTTAAACTGCCCTAGATCTCCAGTGTGAAAGGAGTAGTTTCAATCAATGACAGAACTTTAGAGTCAACCTGCAAAATACCACAGAAAACAAGCAAAAACTGCTGCAAACAATGTAAAGGGGGTGATGTGGTATTTAGGAATAGTGGCCTTTTACGTGTGTCTGCTAGCGGCCTGTTGACTCATAATCCATCCATGTTGCAAGTGATGCATTGAGTCTAATTTCCCTCTCTGAATGTCCAAATTTTATGAAGGATAACTTACTTTTTTGATCAATCAACTCAAAGAAATTGTTAGAATACTTTGTATGCGGGAAAATAAAACCATAGAGAGACAAAATCACCTTGCTCTTCAGTTAACCACACTTCTGTCTGCTACCCTGAATTGTCTCCCTGCCCTGAGGAAATTGTAACATATCTGGCCTGCAAGCTCATTTCAAAGAAAGGAAGTTTTCAGTTTCCCAATGTTGGTGACTGTGTGTCGTTGTCGCTGTTGTATGAAATGAGGCTTATCCCTCATGAAGGGTTGAATGAATGTCTGAAGAGCGTTAACAGTGACCACATCAAGTGTTCTTTTTCTTGTGTATTCTGCAGCATATCACTGTATTTCAAGGAAAATTCTCACCTGACTGACTCAGCTACCCGTGAGGCATGTTGTGTTAAAGAAACACCTATGCAGGTAATTGTTTTTGTTTTTTTTCATTACGGTTAGATTACTAGATTAGAGCATTCTTTCCTCTTATCTAATTAACACTGGTCTCATGAACTTCTGTTATTACTCAGGTGGATCCTACGCTAATGAATGTAGGGGATGGAGGCACGGTGAGCAGAGAGATCAGTGCTCCAAATAAAGCGTCTGCTAGTATGGTGGGAAATCCCCCCCAGACGCTACCCCCTGAGTTCAGAGGAGATGTTACCCTCAGTCAGCAAAACAAGACGACTCCAACAACAGACTGTAAGACAGCAAAAGCCTGCCTGGACACTAGCAATTACAACCACAGCCCCGAGCTTTCCCCACCTCAACAGTCCAACAATGCACCGATGTCCGGCTCAGCCCTCACCAGCTCAGAGAAGAGAGCAGACAAAAGGGCAGAGGCCCCTAAACTCAAGGCTGACGGTGCTGGGGTCTTCCCCCCTCCTCAGTGGTCAAGTGGTGTAAAAGTCAGCCGTGAGGACTCGCTCAACCCCTGTCACAGCAGTGTGACATCCAGCAAGAAATCACATCTGCAAACCCAATCTGTGCAAAGTGTTCCACCTGGGTTTCAGTGCTCCACTATGTTTAAACCAGTCCAGCCTGTTGCCTTCCTCCCTGCCACTAATTTTTCCTCCCCACTTTGTAAAATCACTCTTCCACCAGCATTAGGTCAGATTGCAGCATTGAGAGATGCCCCAGCTAGTCAGTTTCAGAAAGAAATCCAGCCTCAAAGCTCAGTCGGAGGCTCGTCTCTCATGCGGACCTATCCTTATCCCTTCTCTGTTGGCC
>JAUZTA010000031.1:15990470-16003618 GCA_034780835.1 Ctenochaetus striatus
CCAAGGCTGCACAGTCCTATAAATTTGTAATTTTACAATGTAGAAAAAAATGAAAATACACATGATTAAAGCTGATTCAAGGAGAAAACTGTGACTTGGTTATTTTACACTTTTAAACAAGATTGAATCAGTTTGGATTTAGTTTCACTTTCCTTTCAATATTTAATGGAAATGAGGACAGTACGTACTGATAATATAGATGACAGATGCTCACTTAATGATGGAAATAGAAAAGAAATTTGCTAGGTCCATAGTCTGTAAAAAATTAGCATGGTTTATGCTGTTTTCTGTATTATTATACTGTATTTTTACTGAGGACAGACTCAGCTGATTCTCATATTGAAATATGCCTCTGGTTTGCTGCATGTTACTGCTTATTTGCAGCTGGTGAGTTTGAAGGGGTACTGCAGTGATTTATCGTGGTACCTTTAAAAAGTTGCTGGACTTACGGTACAGAGGTCACGATGTTGTGATATTTCGTGCTTTGTGTGAATCAAACACAATCAACATAACAACCGAGGCCTGTTTGTTTATTCAACCCCGGTAACCACCCACATCTTTCAAAGTCAGTGACCTTTGTTTAAATAAGAGGATTTTTTGCCCTACATTTTCAGTCTCGTCACAAAATACACCAGTGATGTAAGACTTGTACAAAGTTCTTCAACTTTTCCCTGGTGAAGTTCAGATGTGCTGCCTGTGTTCAGAGAACTGATCTTCAAGTGTGAAATCTGTGGAGAGCCCTTCTAAAATACTTTATTGGTGTTTTTTTTTAAAGGTGTAAACCAGCCATTGGTAATTAATTAGATCATCTTGAGCCATTTGTGGGAAAATATAAAAGCAGTTTGTTTCTTTTCCTGCCTCACAGGCAGAAATTATGATCAGGAATATACAGAATCAAGATCAAACACAGTGAAGTTGACTAAAGACAGGTGTTGATTTTTATTTTGATCAGCTTTATTTTACCTGGATCAATTCTGATACAGACCAATAGAAATGGATTTGGACAGCCTTAATAACAGTTGCTGTGAAACTGTGAGTGTGAGCTGTTAAAAAATTCTCCTTGTTTTGATGCTTTCACACACTTGTGACAAACTAAAGAGAAGTGTCACCTTCCCTGCAGGATGTTTTCAAAGAAAGAAACTCAACAAACAACAGCCTGTTTGCTTTTCTCAGTGTCCATATTTACTGATTGTGTGCCCTCTGAGTTTCACTGACCTGATATCGGAGCTTATCATTGCCTTTTTTGAAAACGCTGAAACGTGACTTCAGAGCTTCATCTCAGCAGCAAGAAGGGTTTCTTTTTCAAATGATACATATGTTTTAACAGTAATTTTGTCTAAAGTTTAGCAGATTGTGTGCTCATTGAGCTGGATTACCAGAGAAGAAAGTTTAGAGCGTTTCCTGCAACCTTTATTCCAAAAAGCTGTGTCACTGTGTCAAATGTGAATGAAAACAGAGGGCAAATATTTAAAAACAGTAAATACTGTCTTTGTATGATTTTCAGTGGTGAATAAGTCAAAAACGGATACTCACTTTCTGTTTTATTTTTGTTTTTAAATGCATCACGACTCTGAAACCCAAGACTGGAAGTTTGAAAATCAATCTTAAGACTTGATCAACAGTTACTTAAGTTTTTAATGGGTTAAACTGTTTAAAATACTCAGTCCCATATTGTGGGCACAGATGATTAATGTTAGCAAATCTGTCAGCTTTTATCTCAGTCCTGCCTGCATAAAGGTTATTGCTTTTTACAGAGAGGTGTTTATTTAGCCCCTCCCCTCAATGATGTAAGTGGAGCAGACATAATAATAGAAACACCTGTCAGTATATCGTAACACAGTTCAAAAGAGCACAAACTGCAGCCTCCAAAATTACCATAACATTTTGTCACAGTTTCAACAAAACTGAGCATTGAAACCTTCATGAAAGAAGAATTTGTTGCCTGATATTTCCGACTGAATCAGCTTTCGAAACATAAATAAACTTGCAACCAAGAGTGGTTTCCTTTGCAAAAGGCATCTTGAGTAAAAAACTTTTAAGTAAAAGAAGTAGTGCAAAGACATTTTATTAAAGATCGTTTTCATCATAAATTGTGAAGATAACAAATGTGTAGGCACAACTTAACATCAATACGACAATAAAATATGGAAACTTCAGGTGGAAGATCTTGTTTTTTTCCCCTTTTCATTCTAACCCATTCACAACCCGACATCTTCCTCTCTTGCAGCTTTTGCAACTGGTTCCTCCTGACAGACGTCCTGAAGCGTCTAAAGATGTCAGCGCGGATCTTCCGGGCTCGTTACCCCCACCTGGAGGTCGTGAGCTTGTCGCGTGGCGAGCTCTGGAGCCAGGTATCAGTCAGCCAGGTGAGCTCCGCTTTGGCTTCCCCGTACAGAGGCAAAAACAAGGACGAGGAGGACAAGGACGAGGAGGAGGACGGACTTGTGGACCTGGTGCGATGCGTACCAGAGCTCCAGAGACTACTGGGCTCCTCCATACACATCCTACACGAGGATGAGGAGGAGGAGGAGGAGGAGGAGGAGGAGGAGGAGGAGAAGCTTACAAACACAGGGAAGCCTCGCAGCCGATAGCCTCTCTTTGACCGCACTCCTCCACCGTGCAGACTGATGTCGGCCCAAGTCCTTCCCTGCAAGCAGCAGCTCAAAGGAAACGTCTCCGTCCGTCGTAACGAGGGTCGTGGGTTTTCACTCCAGCTACAGAACAGACTTAACACTCCACCTATAACCTTTGACCTCAGACAGAAGGTGATTAAGTGATCACAAGGACCTGCACATGGGAGTGGTCAGTGCTGGAAAGCAGCTTTCAGGTTCCTATCTATAGGTATATTTGAATAAATGAGAACTATTGAGAAAACCTTTTTTATTGATTATGTATGTATATGGTAGTGTATATGTATATCTTGCCATCAGGGTTAACACATTTGGTTATATAAATGTATTCTTGTGGCAAAGGGTGGATTATGTTTAGGACCTTTTGTTTGAGTCTGTTCCTGAGGGAAAGCGATATTTTTTTTCGATGGGAGCTAATCCAAGGCTTTTATCTTGGTGAACTCTTGCCTAAAGCTAAGACGCTAAAAGTCAGGGAGGCCATTGGCCCAGACGGTTTCTCTGTCAACCTGGGAGACCTGGAGACCTGCAGAGGAGAGACCGTGGCACATAATATTCTAACATAATCACCCGCTCGCATCAGAGCCTCATTTCCATTTCCTCCCGCGTTTCATTATTCACTTTATCATCCTAGAGAGATCATTAGCAGACGGACCTGAAGGCTCCCGGTGTTAATTTCTCCTCCTCGTTTCACAGAGCAAACTGAGCTGTCGACAGTCCCTGCTCGCAGTATGAAATAAAAGTCTTCTTGGACCTTGAGATTGAGAGTTTGTTTACAGAACTGGACGGATAGTAGTGTTCTCCGCTCCCCAGGTTGCACTCCTCCTGAACTGATACAGAATCCTGTGGATCTCGCTCAGAGGAAAAAGTGGTACCGTCTCTGGAGTCCAGAGCCGAGACGCCCTCTAAACTGCAGCCACGACTTTCCCCCCCCCCCGACGTCCCGATACGGTGTTTCCAGACCCCAGAGTGCTTTGTGTTGCAGTGTTTTATTTACACTGTTTGTTGTGCTTAATTTAATAGTCATTAATATATTTGACCTCTTGTGTATCTGACAAGCCTATCTATGAAAAAAATGCTTTGTATGGTTGGTGCTTCATTTTGAAATGTACTTATTAGGATCCCTTTATTCCAAGATTTTCCTCCCTCATTCAAAAACAGTATTTCAAAAAAGCTAAAGTACAGTTTTATTGTACTGGTGCTAAGACAGATTTTGTGTTGACAATCAATGATGTTTTTGGTTTGAAGTCACAAACTAATAAAAGATATTTAAGATGAAGAGACTTAAGGTGTAAAGAGAAGTATAGTTTAGTTATAGAAAAACGGGATACAGCAAGACTGAAAGACTGAGCAGTGTGTGAGATTTTGAAGAGCCTTTTATTTGATTCTTTTATAAGAAATCAACAAGAATAAAGCATGATTGTGAATCATTTTATCTCTGTTTTGTCAATTAGATCATTACAAAAGAATGTTAATTCTTATAATAAATTGAATGTTCAGGGCAGAAATCTCCTCAAGCAAATCTCAAACTGTCGGATATTTTTCCTAACATTGTCGGTAAATCAGATAATTGGCTCCCCAGAAAAATTCTACAAAGATCCATGACTTAAATCTGTGCAGTAAATGTCACATTTAGACACAATTAAGCTTTATCTTTGATGAGTAAATATAATAACAGGTCGTCTTCATGACGCAGTGCTCCAAAGCACAATGCTAAGTAATCACAATGTCTTAATGACCTGTTCACCTCTACTGTCAGAATGATGTTTAGAGGTGAAAGTGTCAAAAATTAGCATTAAAATTAAAAAAATGAAGATTAAATAAGTTTATAATAAACAAGAATCTGCACACTTTTCCTCCAAAAGGTTTATATTTACTGTTGCTGTTTGTACCGTTCATGTACAGTGTGTACATACTGTATATAGGCATATTTATACTGTACATATATATACATACATTCATATATATAAATATATACACGCACACAAAAAAATGTGTATACTTACATATGCATTTAGATATATATAAAGTACGTACACATATACAGGTTTTTGTGCCCATCGTTGGTCTGTTTATACCAGATTAAGATCTGACTGATAGAAAGCAACAGCAAATACAAACAAAGCAGCAGAGAACTTTGAGCAGTTTACTCGTCTTGATGTGTCATTTCCTGTTTTGCTGGCACCTGCAGGCGGGTGAAGGATGATCGGGGTGAGGTGGGGAGGTGGGGGTTGTTTGTGTGTGTGTGTGGGTTTGTTAAGTGGGACCCAAAAAAGTTCAGACGATGTTTATGGGTTGAGACTTGGTTTTGGGGTTAGAATCAGGTTTAGGTTGAGTTTGGAGTTTACATGTTTCTTCATAATGAGCCTCGCCAGGAAAAAAAAAAAAAAAAAAAACAGGACTGAAATGTTGGCTAAACAATCTCATTTCAAGGTCCGCTTAACCTGCTCGTTCTGGAGCTTTTGGCAGACTGACCGGTTGAGATTGTTCAGGCCTCTGCAGATTCCTAATGCAAAGTTGAACTCATAAACAGTAAACACACCGTCGCACACTTCAGTGCACACGCCAGTCTGGAATAAACATTAGCCTCTCTTGGTTGAAGTCAAAGGAAAAGTTGCTGTTTAACTTTCTGCAGGTCACTGACTTTATGACCCTTCTTCTCTGGCTGTAATCGCAGCGCAACAGCTGTAGTTGCAGAATTTGCCACTTGTGCCCGACATTCACTTAAACTTTATCTCAGCTTAAGTCAACGTTAATGAAACTTGTAGGAAAGTTTGTACATCTACAGTTTTACAGCTCAGCAACTGAGCAAAATCAACCAAACAGCCTGGGAAAAACTGAAATTTGATGGAGCTGGACAGCATGTGGAATTAATGTCTCCACTGACACGGCTCAGGACTGGAAATATATTAGTGACTTAATGTGTTTTAGTAAATTAGATGTTTGGTGTTGCTTAACTTGACTTGACTTCATCCACTAGAGGGAAGCAGTGATAGTGACTCCATCAATATTTAACCTTAAAGAAGCAATCTGCAGCCTGTTTCTTTTATTGTATCTGATCTCAGAGAGCTTCAGTTTACCTTTCACAAGTGACTTAACAAGTATGGCTATTTCACTTCTATTTCAGCTGAGTGTTGCATTCTGTTTCATCAAAGGATAAAAGAAGCATTTAAAAAAATACAAGTAGCAAATATACAAGAACTTCTACAAATAGTTTAATTTTCCGTCTTTTCACTGATCTGACTTTGCTGTTCAAGACATGATGGAGCCTCGTTATGTAAAAGCCAAATATCAGGAGGAGGCATCATGTGAGAAACGTTGTGACTGCTGTCAGGCCTGCAGGGCAGCTGCTCTTTTGGAGACTCTGCTTTCACACTGAACACTCACAAATTGGATGCCCTCTTAAAAAATTCCCTAAATTTAAGAATCATAGATGTAAGAATAAGCAAACATGCATGAGTTTAAGTAATGGCATTAGTTACCTATAAGACTGACACTAGAGAAAGCAGAATTGATGCTTGAAATTCCCTTAGAAGTGCTATTAAATCACACTATAGATCGATTAAAAAAGGGACGAGTCTCACATTTGATTTTTCCAAGAAAACAAATCAAAATTCTGTTGAGAAGCATATTTTTCCTTATCAAACCACTGACATCGGAGCCGTGTAGTAGACTGGATTTTAACATTTGTGTGCGAGCGTATGGGTCTCTGTTTGATGCCACAGTGTGACGTGTTTCATTGTACTGAGGCGTAAAAAACCAGTTGAAGCCCCTCGCAGGGCCCCATGGTACAGATGGTCCTAACCACAGTGTAACCTGTGCAGCCCCCATGAGGTTACTCGAGTTCAGTCACTGCAGCGACGGGGCGTAATCTCCCAGCAGCGACAGCGTGCGGCTGCAGCCAGATTTTAGACCGTTTTATTTGTATTTTTTCAACCTACTTTAAACTCTGTAGATGAAGAATGGATGCAAAAATCACATTAAAAAGCCTTAAAGTTTTGTGGTAAAGGTGTAAAATTCTCAGTTGTTTTTTTTAGTTTTCTTATTGGTAAACTTTATCCGGATGGATCACGCTGTTCCAAGTGATCAGGTTTCAGAGGGGGAATTTTGGACTCTCCTGTAAATCAAGTCCTCTTACATCATACATGAAGTTAAGCACGGAGGGCCACCTCCTTCACCGAGCCCCTGCCATACCTCATCCCTCATTGGCTCCCTGTTGTGGGGCATTTGCGTCTGATTGGATGAAAATGAGGGCAAGTCTGCACAAGACCTACTGACAGACTGACATGGAAAGAGGAAGGGAGGCTTGCCTGTAGGAGTTTTGCATTGTCCTAAAATGGAGACACAAAGGAACAAAGGAGAAAGCAACAGCACATTATAATGCATCTATACATCAAGTTCAGTGTGTGTTCAAGTGGCAGGGATCTGTGGAGTTTGTATTTCATTGAACAGAAACTTCCCATGAACACTGTACAAAAATCTTTTTATTACATTTTTCAAGAAAACTAATTCCAATTAAAGCAACACGCGTCTGCATACTTTAAAAGTCTCTTTTGTTAATGATATTTTTGTGTCTGTCTGTGCTGTTTGTTGTGAAAATTAGCCTCTCTGAACGCCTCTTGCTTTGCCTTCGGTTCACTGAGGGCAGCTGTTGTCTCTGGTAACGGCACTTGGTGTGCGTTATGTAACAAGCACTTGAAAAAAAACAGAAAGCCAAAGAAGAGGAAACTCCCGCTCACTTAACTTGCATCTAAAGCTCAGCCTAGATACTTCCTTTTTATCTCAGTACCCATTAAAAAAAAAACAAAACAAGCTGGCTGTATTTCTCTGTCGACTGCTGGCTGAGTCTTAAACATGCAAAATAAATGTTGTAATCCCTCTGAATTCGCCTTTTGAGGTTTGGGGAACGTTTTAGTGCTCAAGACGGATCAAACCTGCCTTCATCCTGTGAGATCGCACAGTGCTGCTCTGTTATGATCTGCAGGATTTAGATGAATGTGTTCTCTTTCCAGAACCAGAAATGTCTGCAGGAGTCTGCAATTTGTCCGTCTGGGGGCTCTAACATGGAAACATACTGAAAAATCACAGGTGCTACAGCCCTGCTTTTAAAATACACTCCAAGCAATGTGTTCAATGTCCCTTGTACTTGTTAATACCAAAACCTCTAGTGGTGTTTAATATGTTCTTATCGCTGGCTCGACAGTTTCACCCCTACAGCTCTAATTATAAGCCGGGGGGGGAAAGAATAGTGTCATGCATCGCCCCTCACTATGCAGCATGGCGTTGACCTTGTTCAGACATCTGAATTAGCTTCTTTATGCGGTCACTGTTACAGCCCAGTCGCACATGTGTGAGAAACCCAATCGCCAAGGCAAAGAAATAAAATCTAGTTAAAATTTAGATATTTTGTACTTTGTGTTTACAACTATATGAGGGTTAGATCCACAAATACAGGTTGAAAACTGCAGGTTTATGATAAAAAATATTAATATATCTCAAAATATTTCAGGATCTTTGTGTGTAATATAAGTTGCTGTTTAGGTTGAAACTCTTGTAGGAGTTGAAGTGTTGAAATGAGGCACTAAAAGGAGTCAAGGTGTCAAAATGTCAGTTTTCTTATTTTTTTAAAGCTTTTTTTTTTTTAATCTTGCCAGTTTGTAGATAAGCATTGAAACACTGACCACAAAGAGCTGAAGTGTCAGCTAACGTAAAAGCCATCTGAGAGGTCAGTCGATGTCTAAGCCATGAAAGCAAGTGAAATAAAGATAAAATAAAAGCATGAATAGCAGATAAATCTCCAGTTTTATGATACAAAAGACATTAAAGTTTCTGTTTAAGCAAAAATGTTAATGTCTGTTTGAGTTAAACCACTGAAAGGAGTTGAGATATAAAAAGTTAGAGTTAGAAGCAGTTGTAATAGTTTGTAAGTAAACTTTGGAAAAGCTTGCAAATTTTTAACTCCAGTGCATCAAGAAGTTAAGTTGCCATTTTGTTGGTAAGCGCTGAAACACACTGATGAGTGAGAGCTGTGTGCAGTTTAACTGTCAGCCAAACTGTAAAGGCTATTTCAGAGGAGTTTTGGCAAAAATACAAGTTCTCCAGTAAACTTCAGTGTGAGTTGTGGGATTGCGCTCCAGCAGGGGCTAGCAAAAACAAACACATCAACAATGCATCAAGAAAAGCTGCGGCAAAGTTAATTTTTTGTAAACTTTGAAGGGATCCGATCCCAACGTCATGCTGCAGCGGCTTATCATCAGATCAGACTGAGCAGAGCTGCACGACCCCATCGTAAGGCACCACAAAGACTTCATTTGTATTTGCAAACAGATGGAGACTCCCACACTGCCCAGCTAACATGCAGCTAACACACTGCAATGTTTGATTTGGTCTGAAACTGTCCAAAGAGATGAATGCTTAAAGGTGCCCTCTGGCATTTTCATGTAAACCCACAAAAGTTATATTTACACGAACATATTTACATTTAACGAAATGCTGTGCGAATCCTTGACGTCCTGCAAATGTCACTTGACACTTAAGCGCTGAGGGGAGCTGACTCATCTGTTAGTGTTGCTTGTGTTTGAGGCCAACATTTCAGCCAGTCTGCTCATGCCTCTCAAAACCCCCTCACCCAGACATTAAATCCTTTTTTATTTTGTATATTTGCATTTCTAACTGCACAAAGGTGAGACAATTAAGCACAAAGTTCAGACAACAGAACATCTCAAACTCTCACAAGAGGATAAAACCCGAGCTTGTTGCTGCAAACTAACTCTGATGTTGGTTATCTGATCTCTGTGTTTTTCTGTGGATTGTCTGAGTTTCCGATAGCTCCACGGACAAAGAGGCTTCATGTTTGTGAGCGCACTCGCTCACACAGCCGTGCCTTTGTCTCACCACTTGTCTTGCAGATTAGATTAAACGCAGAGGCCCGTCGGAGTTGAACGCAGGCGCTGACCTGTGGAGAACTCCTCTCTTTATCTCGCTGTGATGCCCGCCGACCGTGTCATCGACAACAGAGGATCTCGTGTGCGAGGGATCTTCCTGATAGATACCAGCGTCCTACCTGATAATCAGAGGAAACTGAGAACCTGAGAAACACACTGCTATTGTTCTAGAGATGTAAACCGAGTGGTGGAAGGTAACTCAGTACAGTTACTTCGAGTACATTTTTGTGGCATTTGTAACTTATTCCAGACATTTTAGAGGCTCATATTCTACTTTTAAAATCAACTACAGTTGATTTGTAGTTGTAGGTATGAGCGACTTTTCAGGAAGATTTTAAAAACACGATTCAACATGATGAATTTATGTAACGCTCAGTGGTTAAAAGTACATTTATAAGTACTTTATTCAGGTATAGTTTTAAGGTACTTGTACTCCACTTAAGTATTTCCATTTTATGCCCAAGTTTTTTGCATTTTCTACTTCAAGCATCTAATAACTGACCTTTTTGAAAGATTGAGATATTATTGAAAAAGAAAAAAAATCAATCAATAAAAGATTATACATAATAAAAAGGTTAAGATAAGATAAAACCTGATCCTTCGGGGGAAATGCCAAGCTAGCAGTGTGGGAATAAATCAAAATTAGCCCCGCCTTAAACCAGCTGCAGCATTAAACTAGTAAATGTATTCTGCATTCTGAGTACTTTTACTTTTGGTACTTTTAGTATATTTTAATGATCATACTTCCATCCTTGTTCTTCAGCAAAATTGTGATTGCAAGATTTTCTCTTGCAACAGAGTATTTCTCCACTGTTTTATTGCTATTTTTACTCAACAACACCCTTCAGTGAATCTTCCACTTCTGCAAAAACTTGGTACAAGACATGCATGTCAAAGCTGCTACGAGACAAAGAACAAACCAGCGTTGAAAAAACATCTTCAAATCCCTCCCTGACGCTTGTGTACATTGTGTGCATGACCAGAGGTTGTATTGACCTACATAAGCAGCACATAAAGTGTGTGAGCTGCGGCGGAGGGCGGGCTGAGGGGATTGTTTGCTCTCAGAGACACTCAGTGTCAGGCTGTAAACTGCTCCAGCTGGACCTCCACGCCCACTCGCCTCTTACATAACCTCGTGCGTTCCTCCCCTATATGTTCTCCTCTGAGTGCACACATACTGATCGTGGTGTGACATTCACTGGAGATGGCGCAGTGGCGTGTAACATCGTGGGTAGATCACAATTTTCCTCTGTGAAAGAAATGGGGAAAAAAAAGGGCCTTATTGTGCTCTAAGTGAATTCAGTCTTTTCTCCTCCCAGAGGACCAAGTTTCACCAGTGAGGAAGAATTATGTAACCCGAATAACACGCAGATTCTTATTCCCAAAGCGGAGCGCACGAAGATATCAGTCAGTCCGGGGTCTTATCATAAAGTTGAGGGGGGAAGCAGACACAGGGGGTGGTGCCTCTGTGTTCTCAGGGTTCAGTGGGAAAAACCTCCGTCGAGAGAACACGGTGTTCCCGGCTTTACATCCCGGTTTCCGTGCTGACTGGACAAAAGAGCTGGAGCTGATGTGAGGCTGAAAGAGTGGACAGCAGCTTTTATCTGAGCCCAGACACCGAGGCTTGTGCCAAAAGCAAACGTTAATGCAGAGTCTGTGTTCACATCTAAAAGAAATAATGTAGGAAAAGTAACCCACAAAACCGTCTGACTGTAGAAAACATCAGCTACTAACGCTGATCTGCAGCAGAAACAGGAAGTATTCAGATCTGTTGCATAAGTCAAAGTGTTAAAACCAAAATGTAAAAACGATCTGCATTCAAAGTCCCACCAGTAATGTCACATGCAACAAGTTCTTTAAGTTTAATCTTGTGTTTTTTGATTGTTGTTTTTGATGCATTAATGGAGTTTTATGTTGAAGTTCTGTTTCATGAAGAAGTTATTATGCTGTAAGTGGTCAATGTGAAGCTTTTTCACTCACTTTCTTCAAATACAGTTTATTTTATTCACATTTCTTAATGTTTGCACATTATGTGTCTTAAATCTTAAGTTGTAAAGTAAACAGTAATTTTAGTTCTTATATAAATGTGGTGGAGTCAAAAAAGAAAGTTGCATAACACAGACACAATTAAAAAAAAAAGTTCCTCAAAATCTACTCAGCTATCCACCACTGTGCATCTGAGGCATCAGATTAGCATTATCAGCCGGTCGTTGTCATTTTTTAATCACAAAACTGCGGAAATCCTGCACTTTTCCATGAAGCAGTTTTGCTTGGTAGTTTGCACCATCATCTTCAAAGTCTAATACACTGAGAAGTTTCAAAAGGAAAATTGATCAAAGGATGGAAATGAAAAGGTTGTGACGGTCAACACATTTACATCTTAGCATCCTTTTTTATCATTATACTGCTCAAGTCTAACCTAATCTAATCTAATAATTGATTTAGTCTCAGACAGGGCGGGGCCAGATGGTGGTTTGTGTCCCTATTGGTCTCACGAGCATCTCACCATTAGACTGAACTTATCTTATCACAGACGCAAAGCGTTATTGATGCAGTTTTATATTAAAATAATAAAAGTACATGTTAACATTACACTTGATTAATAACCGTGTAAACAATAATAAAAGTTTATTATAGCCAAGATTGAAGGCTTTAACCTTGAGTCAATAAATTTTAATATTTATTTCAGGCACAAGGCCTCAAAACATCTCAGTTGCTCGTTACAGTATAATGCCATAAACAATTAAGATGAACCTAAAGTCACTTCCTTAAAGCTCTGACTTAAAGTTCAGACCTCAATCAAAACATTGCTACTGATTGAAGTGAAAGCCATCAGGAAACGGCATTATTTTTTCTAATTAATTACAGTTCAAAGTCCAATGGAGTTAATCATGAATGAAAAAAACGTGACCAAGTGTTTTTAAACATCCCTTTATGATGTTTTGTTTCTAGTTATGTATTTCCCATCTTGAATTAACTTTATCCTTTAAAAAATAAGAGCTGGAAAAAATTTGTGGACAATTATATCTCTCTTATTTAATTGTTACGTCATGGAAAGTTGGAGGAGATCCTTCATGCATTTGAGACATAATCGTCACTGAAATGACTTTCTGAATAAAATTTGTTCTCCTCACGGTTGTTTTCTGCAAACATGCTGCTCTTGTGTTGTTGGGAAGACGTCGAATACACAGAAATGTTAATGACATCGGTGCTGGTTCCCATTACTTGAGCAGCACAAAGCAGCACTCTGTTAAAATCTGAGCCGAGGACTTCGACGTGAGCTTCGTTCACATGAGACAGTTTTAAAGATGCCTGGCAACACACGTCGGCCGCATACTGTACATGATATTACACAACCACAAACGTGTTTTGATCACAGCAACTGTCACCCTGGAAGCACATTAAACACAAACCTCAGTGCACTTAAAGTTCAGCTGGTGTAATGTAACTGAGTACATTTACTCAAGGATCGTGCTTAAGAATATCTATAGGTTCTTGTGCTTTTAGTGTGTTCATTTGGTGCCATTTTATTCCTCAATAGCAACAGGTTTTATTTTATTTTTAACTGCAAGGAGCG